>UELX01001646.1:0-40635 GCA_900480035.1 Eupelmus urozonus | reverse complement strand
CGCTTCGCTCGGGCGAAAAACGTCTCACGAGGCAAATAATCACCTTCCACACCCGTATCGAACCGTATTTTATGCCATGAGAGCCGAAAATTCATCTTAAACTTTATGATTTTGAGGTTAGAGTGGCATAAAAGTACTAATAATACGTTTCAAATTATATATAAAGGGGTACGCTAAATAGAAGAAAGAAAAATTGTTTCTTTATGCTTATATAATAAAACAATATTTAAATTATATTACTTGAAAATATGTACTTAGTGTTTAACTCAAGCTGATAAAGACATGTTATCTATGATTGAAATATTAAAATAAAGACAAGATATTCCACAAATATCCTTTAGATATTGAACATATTATAAATGTCTCTAATTTCTTATATATCACTTCACAACGGTGACATGTCTGTCAACGGACTGCAGTCCCCTTAAGAATGTATTATCAAAATTTTAGATCTAAAACCTAATTCTTATCTTTTATTAACTAATTAGACTGAAACCTAACTCAGATCAACTAAAAGTTTGTATACGAATCACGGCTGTATTGGGATTTAAACTGTCATGGCTGAAGTTAGACAGTAACCCATCTAAAACCTATAAATACGAAAAGGATTATTATTTCTTATAAGACGGTATTGTAAATATTGTAAATAATCTTCATAACTATTCAAAAAGTATTTCCACTAGAGAAATTAGCGCGCTACGCGCGCCTCGTAATTGTTGACAAATTTTATACGTAACCTATGCAAACTTCTGTTTTTATTATCGATATATATTAATGATTCGAAAATCAATATTAAACTCGAAATTCGTCTAGATATCGCACGGAATTTTTATATAACTAATGATTATCAAAATAAAACTCGCTTCTTCACGCTGTAAAAAATACCACCAACTTGTTCGAAATTATTGAGCGACAATTCAAAAATTTATTTAAACACTAGCTTCCTGTATAACTCAATCAACTTGAACCTTACCTTCCTCAGCCTTCTCTCTCTATTTTCTCTCTCTACCCAAGACAAACCAACCTCCGGCAAAATAAATCAAACTCCTCGCGCGCAGAGAGCCGCAAAAATCAAGAAAAATTTCGCAAGACCGCCCGAATCCACGACTAGCCGTACCACCTTCACCACCACCAGCACACGAACGAGCGAGCACCGGCGGCGGCGGTGGTGGTAGCAGCATCGAGTAAGTAGCAGCAGCAGCCCGGCTACACGGCTCATAGTTTAAAGCCGCGCAACAACGACGATATCGAGGCGCGCGCGCGCGCGCGAGCGCAGCGTGTTTGTGACGTGAGAGATGGATGTACGGACCGGCCGGAAACCCTTTACATAGCTCTGGCCTAGGGGGCAACATTATGTACATTAAGCGGGTCGAGGATGCGTGGGAGGTGAGGGCAAAGCTCTAGCAGCGCCAGCAACAACAGCACCAGGAGCAGCAACACTAGCTGCAGTGACGGTTGAGGGGCATCGAGCGCGGCGCTTGACAGGCCGCTGATAGTAAAGCGAGGAAAAAGCGCGAGCTGCATTAGCCACGAGCGCTATGCTTTTCGCGCTTCGTGTGTGCTTGTGCTTTTATAGAGTGGCGTACTGTCTTAGGGTTTTTTTTAGAGCTAGGTGATTTGTTGGGTTTTGGATTGGGATGGGAGTTACGAAATGTTGTTTATAAAGAGCTTGTGTTTATTAATTCTGAAGAATTTTCTTTGCAAATTTAATTTTGAGAAATTACGTTATTGTAGGTTAGGATTAATCTTTATTCAGGATTAATGTCTATTTTAATTTTGTGTATAATATAATTTATTCTATATTATAAAATTAATAGAATTTGGAAATATAAAAAATTGAATCTTATATACCTAAGCCTTTTGTGATAGTGTTATAAGTTCTGAATAATTTTAAAATTTGTATAATTACTTTACTAGTAGCATTTATAAACTTTCAGTAAAATCCTGAATCATTAATTTTTAAGTGCAAAAAAAGTTTTCCCTCAAAAACAATTTTTCTGAAAATGTTAAATTAATAAAATAATAAATTAATAAATACCAAGAATACTAATTTTTTATGTTTGTTTCGAGCATATAATCGTATGCCGGCCATTGTTAGTAACATTCAGATAAGATCTCTTCTCATAGCAAAAATCAAATAAAAACGATTTAATTTTTATACAACATTTCAATGTAATTTGAAATTATATCTTACCATACTAAATCTAAAATATAATAATTTTCTATTTATGTTTTCATACTACTAGTCATATCAGTCTAACATTAATAATTTAATTAGTTATATAAGTTATATTACTGTAGCAATTACAGCTCGTTAGCTATATAAGTGGTAATGTTCATAAGTACTATTGACCAATTGAATATCAAGTAGCAATATTAGCTTATTGATCGCCATCTATAATTGTTCAGTTTAATTAAACCACAATAAAATTTCAATTCTTCCAAATTAGTGTTCACTCAGGATCATTCTAAGTTTACTTTCCAAACGACGCAACTATATTTTTTCGCGCATTGTGAGAAAAAGCCAGGCGCGTTACATTCGCAGCAGTAATCAATTATTCGCACGCCCTGGAATCGCACAGCAAAAGAAAAAAAAACTATTTACCGAGTACTGGCACACGTTGCGTGATTGTGGTTGTGTGCAAACACGTGTAAAAAAGGTGACGAAGGGCTTGAGCGCGTCAAAAGCTTGCAAGCTCACGAGGACTGTCTTTACTCATTGTTTGTTCTTCTATTGCTAATGGGATAATGGCGGATAAAAGGTGTACTTTATGGAAGTGCTGATGATTACGATTTTATTTGTTAATAGGGGAGTTGCGTTTATTTTTGAGTGATTGATTTCACGAAGAGAATAGATATTATCCGGAGTAACAGCTTTAGGGTTTTATTGTCTTTTATACTGGAGTTTATATGGTTTTGTATAAATCTTGATGAATGAGTAGTGTTATTAAAATATAATAAAATAATAAATAAAATTTTTCATAATTTATGCTTAAGTTATAAAAACAATAATTAAAAGCTAGAAAACGTGTATACATTTTTGGAACGATAAAGCTTTATAAAAAAATATAGTACCTATTATTATAAGTGTATTTACCTATATATAAAATAATGCTAAATATGCGATCAGTGATGATATCAAAGATCATGTTTACTATGAAGTAAGTAATTAATCATATTTAATATTTTATATGATAACGAATTTACAAGTCCTAAAATCAATAATTACATTTCATCAACAAATGCCATGTTGCGATATTTTCGATTATTATTGTACATAATTATTAGCTGATATTATTGACAGTTTTCAACAAAAAACGAAGGTAAATTATATAGTCACTAATAAAAACAAATAGTTCCGATTACAATATTTTTTCCGGTTAAGAAACTGCTTAATTTTTTAATAAAATTCTAAACTAAACGACCTCAATCGAAGAAAGGAAAAAACAAGATAAAGAAGATAGAAAATAAAAAAAAGCTTTTCTCAGATGAAAAAAAGAAAGAAAGGACGAATCTTGGGGGTGGGGAAAAAGGACGAATTGCTCGAAGGGGTGTGCAGCAGGGGCCGGAGAAATCTAAAATTCCGTCAGTGGCGGTCAGCTTATCGCATCGCAGCTGCTCCTAACTACATATGTAACAAGCGGGTTATACATCACCCACTACCCTCGGCCCGAGCGTCGCCCCCCTCCCCCCCACCCTCCGGCTTGTCCATACACGCTCTATCGTCGGAAGCGACGCTTTTTCTCTCTCCCCTCCTCTACATACTTCGTTTCGTTCAAGCCGCGAGCTTTCGCTATCTTCTCGTTCTTCGGCGTTTTCTTGTAACGCTTAATATTATTCTGTCCTCGCTGCTTTTTGTTATTGTCACTGGCTGTACATTTTTTTTTTCAACCTGACAAATTTACAAGCTGTTTCTTTTGGAACGTTGGAGGTGGTTGTTGTGAGTCTGTTGTGTGGGTTTGTAAATGTTGGTTAAATAATAAGGAATTGTGAGGATAGTTCAATTTTAATAAAAAAAAGGTGTTTGTTTTACTTGGTGGAGTAATTTTTTAATTAAAATTATTAACAAATGGATTTATTTAATTTGAAACGTTATATATTATTTGTAACCACGCATATTTATATAATATCATTGACGAGTATTTATTTACTTTGCATCAATGTTAATATGGGGTATGTCAATATCGGACTTTGTTTAAAGCCAAAAAGGATAGCGCATTTTCAAACAAATTATGATTATTGATGAAATCTGTGTCTCCATAATGACTGAGCAAGTTTGTTTTTCATATTTTTTAGAAATTGCTGTTTTAATTTTTAAATTTGAATGTAATAACTTTACGGTATGCTTTTTTGTCATGCTACGCACTGTTATAATGTACGATTTGATTTGAAATCTTCAAAACTGGATCAAGTGTGGGCCTCCTCTTTTCGAATTTTTATTATTAATTTCATACAATTAATAATACTTAGCATCTATGAGATATCAACTTTTCGGTAACTCCATGAACTTTATAGTAAAGAAAAGCTTTAAAATTTTCCAAAAACACTTTTGAATATATAATCGCGTCAGACCTAACCACTAAACTCTAAAAAAAATTTACATTCCCAGATGGTAGATACTTTACGTAAAATCTGAGATAGTAGTAGGTACTCCAAGGAAAATTTGAGATGGCACGAACTACACACGAAGTTTGAGAAAGTAGATTTTACACGCGAAATTCAAGATAAAACGTTCTACACGTTTAATTTGAGGTGGTATCTATTTATCGCCAACCTAGATATGCAGTAAGTTTAAAAATATAATGTTCATTATGTTTTTATAATTAATTAAGTTTTCAGTTACAAAACTTGATAATTACCTCAAAGCATGCGAAAGTTCGTTAAAATGAACATTTGATAAAGTCATACACGTTACCAGTCAAATCTTAACTGAGCAGACTTTGTAACTAATATAATTCCACGCATAAACACATCCATCCATATTACATTAACAGACAGCTTAAAAAACTTATCTAACGGAATCCCTCCAACCATAACCGAGCCCGCAAGCTCATTAAAAATGCAGCCACTCCTCCAACCCTCCGAAAAAAGCTCGCAGCGCCTGCCAAAGGCCTCGCATAGTGGGAAGGGTTAATATCGTCCCTGTCCATTTTTCCGCAGTTATCTCGTTCTTTCATCGCTCGGCCCCCCTTCGCACATCTATATATAGAGGCCGTAGGAAAAGGGATCGCAGGAGGGGTGAGAGAGACATGAAGAGGGGGGCGCACGTGACGCGGTCGGGAGAGAGAGACGAGGCGACGTTGGAAGAGCAACTGTTGCATCCTCCCCCTCCGAGGCGCTCGCCTTTTCTCGCCTCCGGAGAGAGGGGGGAGGGTCATGGTGTTTTCCCCGCCGCAATCTAATGCCATCTTTCATCGCGATTTCGCGCCGGGGAGAGGAGGTTAATGGACGGGGGGGCAGGGGTGGGGGAATTAGGGATATTAAAGATTGAGAACATATAGGTTTTGTGGGGGCTCGCGAATTGGCCGGGCTGTATTTGTCGAGCTGACTTTTATCGTTTCGGACTGTTGCGGTTGGTTGGATCTGTGGCGGTGACGGTTGGGGAGTTAGGTAATCTTGTAATGCTTGCCGATACTGGCTGGGTAATTGCTGGGATTGTCAAGTGTGCTGCTTGTTACGCTGTGCTTTATGCGATTCGACTGTGTAAAAATACGACTCGTCGGTGATTGTTTGTGCTTTGATTACATTCACTGAAATAGTAGTGTTTAATTTATTTTAATAAAAAAAAAAGAAAAATAACATATTACTGATATCTGTAATTAAACGATATTTAATGGTAAAATCATGCTCGAACAATTCATTTTTTATATAAATATTTGAAAAAATGACCTTCATAATCAAAAGACGTTTTAAATAAAAATATTAGATCTTTGCTTGAACTAGCAATCCAAAATTAATTAGAAATCACGCTGAAAGTTATGAAATATTTTCAAGACAAAAATAGCAGATCAGCACTCTAGATTATAATAATTTATTGTGAGATTAATTAAGTTTAAACGACCCACTAATTATTTGAATACTCGTAAAGACAATTATCTTAGTCGGCACTGGTTAAAAAAAGCTTGCTCTTGTATTTTTTGGATATACTTGTACATCTAAGTTATTTTCGTTATTGCATATCGTTTGAATCGTTGTTGAAGATTTTTCATAATGATTTTTCATACCCTTTTGATAAATATGCTATCTAATCAAAGGTTTTGCAATAATCTTATCGAGATTGCATAAGTTTTCTGAATAAACAGTACATATTATAAAGGTTAGTTGTTTAATTAAAAATCACTAGCTCTAAGATTTTTGATAATTAGTGAAAATTAAAAACTTCATGTGTAAAGTAAAAACAATCTGAGTAAACGAAGTACTCACAGTTATCAATTAAATTTTGAATTATACAGAAATTTGATAAAAGCTCACAAACTTTGTCGTAATCAGAATAGCATTACAATTGTTCATACTCATAGTGACACTTTCTCTTTTTTATTGCAGAAGTTATCAATATTTGAAGTAAGAAAAGCTTATTTATATTTTCACGCCATAGATCTAAATGACGAAACCCAAAATTTATCTAAACAATTTCTCTAAAAACGAATCTACCCCATAATTCAAAACTAACACCTACAACCCCGCGCCCCAACTCTCACCCCAAAGATCCATCTTTCAATAACCACATCCAAAACATTCCGATTACACCAGCCCATCCGCGCGATCACTCAGCACCGAACCTCAGAGCTTGCAAGCACAGCCTCGCAAGAAACCATCAAACCCGTCGCACTACAATAAAAAAAAAAAGTAATCCCCATCCCCCACCCCTCAAAGGGGTAGACGAGCTAAGAAAAGAGTGTATAGGCAGCGAAGAAGAAGGGGAGAATCCGCGAGAGCGCAAGAGTCGCGGTCTCGTGCGCAGGCGCCCCCGCGCGGCCGCCGAGCGAGCTTGGCGCACCGGCGGCCCGACGTCCGGCGTCGCGACGTCGACGAGCCTCAGTCTGCGCTCCGCACTCGCGTCGCGTGCTTCCGTGGCTGTATGCGTGTTGATAAATATACATACACACTCCGTTTCTTCCTCTCGTTCTTTACTCGCCTATCGTAGACAGAGGCAATCGCGCGTTCGGCTTTTCTAATCCTGTGCTTCCCGGCCCGTCACCTGTTGACCCAGGTGTGATATAGTATAATAAAGGATTTTTCGGTGTGGTGAGACTGATAAGATAAGGTCGAAGAGAAGATTGAAGAAGAGGGATAAGAAGAAGACTGCGCGCCGCGCGAACGAGCGACGGCAGGCTAGTTTGAACTCGCGCTCTGTAGGGAGACGTATCAGCGCAAGCTCCAGGTGAGTGTGGCGCTCTTCTTCGGGGAGTTTAATTTACCGGCGCCGCTGTTGCGCGACATTTTTAAAAAGTTGATAATTTGATTTGGCCGCGAGCGGGGATGCAAATTGGTGAGAAAGTGTCACGCGCATAGCGCCGGCGTTTTTTCTTTCTTTTTTTTTTGACCCCGGGACTGAGTTAATGGGCAGTGGAGAGAGAGACTGTAAAGGGAGAAAAAGGGGAGTTTCGCGGACCGGAGCGAAAGTTCCGACGGTGCATGAGGTGGGCGCCGTGTCGTTATAGAGAAACAAAACAGTTTTGCGAGCGAAGCTAAGGAAAATCTTTATCGGGCTGAGCGTTGGAGCTTTCGACGGATGGGATGTTGCGTTTGGGTCGGAAGAGTCTTAGGTGTTGGATTTTGTTGGAAAATAAGGTGGAGTTTGAAGATAGAAAAGAAGTAATGTTGATGGGATTTTTTTAAATTATTATATTTTAGAATTATGATGAATATACATAATTCGATGGATTTCTTAATAGTATTTAAATTTGTTAAAATTTAGAGTATAATCAAAATGATTAACAGATAATACAGAAGTATTCGTAATTATATGTAAACTTTCAATTTCAATAAAATTATTACTAAAATTTATTAATTTTATAGAAAAATTAACAAATTATCGAAACGGAAGAATCGGAACAAAAATGAAAAAACGAAAGAATATGAAAAATAATAAAATTAAAAGTAGGTTTTAATTTCGTGATAATAATAAACTTTTGAATTCTCAAAGTTCACTCTACAAATTTACAGACTGGAGTGTATTTTCTGACTAGAAAGACAACTTTTCAAGGTCTTGAAAGTTGCCTGAATAAGCTTTTGAGGAGAAGTTTTTTCATTGTTAAGCAAACGAAAGGACAGAATTCTAAAAATTACAGTTGTGAAATGAAAATTTTACGTAATTTTTTAATTAGTCGAAGTAGTAAAAATTTTAAAAAGTATAAAATAGTTTTGTTTAAATATTTTCAAAGATATATATTTATTATTTGTATTTAAAATTCATAAATTATATTTGATTTTGTATTATTTCATCGGTGATTCCGAAATTTTTAAAACAATTAATTGTTTAAACATCAATTATTATTAAACAAATGTTATTCTTCAAAAAGTGTTAGACAATTCATTAAATTTTTTTCACATAGTTATTGTTCATTTAAAATTAAAAGTATAAAAATGTTACGTATTTTGTACGTTATTTATAGTTTACATTATATGACTACATAGTATACTTCTATAAATTTTGTTTAATTTAAACGTAATTCAACATTCCGTGTTATTTATTTGCTGAAAAATAGTCTACGAAAAATAATTCTTCTTAACAATAATACTGAAACTGTAAAATAAATTACTTTTTCAGTAGAAAAGATGATAAACTGTCGCAGCAAGTACATTACCGAAGATTCTATTTTAGATCAACGATGCATCAAAAACTCTTCCTCGCATGCAACTTTATATATAGACTTTAATATCGTGAAAATAAAATAAAATTTTTTTAATTTTTATCAAAAGATATTTACTAATAAAAAATTCATCTTTCATTACGACAGTGTAAATAATAAATTTCTTTATTGCATTTTGAAAACTAATAAGTATTTTATCACCCAACTAAACTAAGATTAGAATGAAAATAATATAAATAAATGTTGGCAATCGAAGTATCCAAATCTCCTACAGGTATGAAACAATTAAATAATATTCAGTGCGATAGATTTAATGCTCGATTTTCCAATTGTGTTCTAAATTGCATTGCCTATCCAGTTGCAGATTAATATTCCAAAAATTAGCCATCAGATTCTATTACTCATTTACCGGTATGCAGTAAGCCATCAGTAATTGTGTTATCGGCTTGTACATTATTCATATTCTCACAAATGATGCATTATGCATTAACGCAATATTTGAATAGACACACTTTATATTATCAATAAAGTACTGTGAATACGCGGAAATGCAGGCTCCGAATCGTCACAAAATAATTTTTGACAATAATAGTCACGTAGTTTAAGATAATTCTTTATTTTTAAGTGGCCTGCGCCTTAACGTTGTTCAACTTTAAAAACTTGCCTTGTAACTCTTGGGTGAACTTTTACTTTATATGAAAAGTTTAATGTTTAAAAGTGTAATAAGAACATTCTTTCTACAAAATACTAAAAATTCTTTGAATACACGGAATTTTTTATTTATCTGAAGATTTCATATATTACATTAAACTATGTTCATATTCAATATTTTTGTATTAATTTAAAATTTCAATACTTAGTTGTTAATTAAGATAACAGGAATTTTTAAAATAGCTATGATAAAACGCATATTAAATTTTTTATGTACCATGTCAAAATGTACAAAGTATTTTTTTTTATCTTAGTGTCTCTGAACTTTATTTGCTACTGAAACTCAACAAAACTTTTCTTTATGTGGGTATAACGTACTTACAAAGTTTTAGTATCACTATATATGTAAAACAAACAACAACATTTCAATGGCCTTTAAACTTATCTTAATTATAATCTTTTTCATGTTATTTCATAATTTAACGTTAAAATATTAAAAAATTATTTTTTCCCTCCTAAAAATTTCCCCAAAATCTCGATAACCCAGTCGAATTGAAAAAGTTGAAGAAACAATTTCAAGTTTCAGAATGACTCCGTAAAAAACAAAAAGGAAAAAAAAAGGAAATAAAATTCGCGCGATAACCGGCCAGAAAATTTCGTGAAAATTAAAACGAAAATGCTTATACCCAAAACACTAGTACCAATCAATCTTCCTCTCAAGCCAAATTGAAAGTCTCATCTAGAGGGAGGCAAAGACGTCGAGATAATAAAGGCAAGAGGAGGGGCGGCACATAAGGTTCTCAAGCTCAGTAGCGAAGCGAGAGCGAAATAAAAGTCCAACTAACTTTTAGGCAATGAAAAGCCAGCCCCTTTGCCGTTGATTTCAACGCAATTCGATGCAGACTCGCGCGCCCGTAAAAGTCGCCGTGTTTTAGCCCCGGCCCCCGTGTAAAGCATTGCCTCGAAGCCGGAATTCACAGGACATTAAATTCAAAGTATACTTTCCCCTTTGCGCGATGCGATTTCTCCTTCGAGCTGTACTTCCGTGCTTGCAAGCTCGCGCCCGCCTCTGTGTACAAGGGCATTTTTCATGCGTTCGACGGCTGTGTATGCGCCTGCCGTTTTACTAATCTTTCGTTTGGGGCCAAGGGAGGGAAAGTTTGCGGGCTGGATCGGATGTCAAATGATGCATGAAACATGCTCGAGTTGAGTGCGTCGACGTTTCTTTGCCGCTCGATGGGTATATGGCTTTTTCTTTGCTCTATTGGTTTGCTGGTGGCCAGATTCGTGGGGAGCCGGGGCTGAGTAAGTAGAGAAGTTCATAAAGTTATTGAGATTGACTGGGGGCTGAATGATAGTTTTTTGAATCGCTGTGTTTACGAAAGTAGGGAGGAGCGAGATTTATACTGATTTTAAGGTCGGCAGTTTTTCAATCCTGCTCGTTTGCGTTTTTATTTCCAGCGAGTGAAAGCTTGTGAAAGTGGGATTTTTGTAAAGCTAAAGTTTTATATTTTCTTCGTTAAAGTATGTACAAGTATTTTTTTAAAATATGACATTTAATTTTGATATTTTATTTGACTGCATTTTTAACTTTTAAAATATACTTTTTTCTTTTAATTTTTTTACTTTAACTGCTTCGTATAATTTATTTCTTAAGTATGTTTTCGTGATACCGTTTATCTTGTAGAATTTACACTATGATTTATCATCCGTGTAATTTCAAAGTAATATATCAGATTAGTTTGTATAAACTCGTAACGAAGATCTGAAATGTTATCAATCAATTAAAGCAATAAACTGCATTTCTAATAACTCAATTATCACTTCACTGCAAAAAAATGATATTTATAGGTAGATGAAATCAGAATTGTTAATTAAAAAATTCTGCATTTTTTCAAATATTAAGCTTTTGACAGTCTTTGGTTCTAAACCACATTATTAAAGCTTATTTTGAAGATCGAAATTTCAAATTAAAATATAAAGCGTATATATGAATATGAAATTGCATTGCAATTAGTAAATTTATGCACATTATTTACAAACTACAAAGTAGAATAAGTCTCTGAGGGTTTCGGAAACACTATGCTTAGAGAAGTTTCTTGTGCACACCAACAAAGTTTACGTAGTTGTAAATGTCTTCGTGATATGAATAAATTTTTAAGTTTCATAAAGTACATTTTTTCGGCTGGTATAACAGAATAAAAAACGTAAATTGGATATTTACGAAGCCTTTTAGAACAATGTTCTCTTAAGCTATTTTATTATCGTACGGTGAAAATGATTACATGCCATTTTCATTGTTAATATTGACACTGGCACGCCATTTTGCAAAAATAATGTGTATCAAGATAATAGGGATATTTTCAACAAATGTTTATGTAAATTGTTTGTTTATTGAATGGTATTTAATATAACATTCCGTTATTTGATATTTATTTGCAAAAGCTTAATGATTTTCACGTAATGAAATTCTGTTGAATTCATTTCATCTCTATTCTCTTTTAATCAAAATTTATATCTTTGTATATACCAGTATCTTAATTAAATGACTGTTAATATAAGCTGTTTGCGTGACTTTGCCGTGTACAATTAATTTGCCGTAGAGTTTTCATTAAGTTTATCTACGAGCAAACTATAATAAGCAGAAAAATTGGTATTTATTATAAAGGAAATTAGAACCAAATTAAACATCATACGTAGCAATTCAATTTATTATCAATCTCTGATTTACAATAAAATAATGCTCATGTGATTATATTTAAAATATCTTATCGTAATGAAAACTAAAAACAATGCGAACAAATAATTAAACATGTCAACCAGAAACGTTCATTTAATTATACACATGTAAAAATAAATTCAATTACGACCTCCGCAAAACCGATTTTTTCAACAACAAGCCATTTCCTGCCAATTCACGTCGAATTTCTCTTCGGCCTCCCGGCGCGCAAACGCCCGGCTTTCGCGAAAATCGCTCTTCTCTCCCCATCTCGTTGCCGAACAATTTCTACCAATAAAGCTAATCGAATAAAAATCAAGCTCTTCCCGCGTAGACACAAAGAAAAACAAAAAATTCGAAGTCACCGCTTTTAATACGCTAGCCATCAGCGGGAATAGCGGAAAATCGAGACTTTAAGGGAGAGAGCGAGGAAGACAGGGCCGAGAGCAAGCCTGCAGGAAAAGTCGCAAGCTCACTGCTCCGGGACTTTTCGCTGCTCCTTAGTTTACTCGCGGGCAAATAAAGAAAAGGGAGGCGAAGGGAGTGAGAAGGAGCTTGCTTTTTATTGGTGTTTATCATTTATTTAGTGGCAAGTTTTGTCGCCGAGATTTCTTTTTCGGGCTTGCTTAATAAGTTGTTGCCTGAAATAACAAATTCGGGCAAAAAATCGATCTGGTATGTGCGTAATTATTAATTTGACGTTTGTGGCGTGCTAATTGTATTTTTAGTCTTGTAGGGTCGGATTTGTTTAGTGTCGCTTGAATATACAGGTTGTAAAAATATTTATTGATATTGATGAATCGTTTTCCTCTGTGCTTTTATAATATTGATTTTATAACGATTTTTTATCAGGACAAGTTGTATTGGTTTTTACGAGCCAAAAAAACTTTTACGTGTCGGATAAAAACGTTGATGAAACTCTCGCATCGTTCATAGAAGTTAATATTTGAAATTTTCAAAGCTATTTAATTAAGGAAATTCAGTGGATATGAATGGAATTTTAAATAGATTTTAATAAAAAAAACGTGATAATTTAATTAGTAAGCAAAATTTCAATGCTGTGAAACGTACGATTCGTTTATTCATTGCATTTTATATGGCATTAAGAATGACGTGAACTATTCACGATAAATATTATATCTATTTTTATTTTACTTTTTATATCAATTCAATTTTATTATGCACTTGTGCAAGAGTAAGTAACACAGATTTGATTTGATTTGAAAAAAAATAAAATAAAATAAATAAATAAAAATAGAAAGGCGTGACTTATAGACAGATTATCATTGTACCAATTATCAAATTAATATTGTCGGGGATGGTGCGTAAACAGAAAAATGTACGAGTCATTATATTGACGGCGCGGAGATAAAATGTTCATAGGTATCGATAGCCATAGTAGTTCTAGGTTCAATCTCCTGCCGAGTATTCGAGTTTTCCTTACCTTCTTAATTCCCTAATTAATTCATCGAGCGCGAATTCATAAAAACATATTTTTAAAAAATAAAATTCAAACAAACTATAGTCACTTCGATCTCCAATTTAAAATTTGAACCCCAACCCCGGCCAGTACCCAACAAACCCTTTTCCATAAACGCACCATTTTCCACCCTTCCCTAAAACTTAAAAATAAAAAAAAAAAAAAAAACACTACGCAGCAAGGCGCGCACGTGCTGACTCGCTCGTTTTTTCAACGCAACGCGGCGGCAGCTGCAGCAATGAAAACGCGCCTCGGCAAAGAGAGATAGCACCAGGACGATAGAGAGCGAGAGAGAGTGAGAGAGAGCGAGAGAGAGCGAGAGAGAGCGAGAGAGAGAGAGCGAGAGAGAGCGAGAGAGAGCGAGAGAGAGAGATAGAGTTAATTGACCGCTTAGCCGATTCCTCTCGCCGCGAGCTGCACTTCTATTCAAACACAGCAGTAATTGGGAAAGGGGGGGGTGGAGGCCACGCTGCGTGGCTGCATAGTTCGGAAAGTCGATAAACTTGTCGACGAGGAGAAGAACGGCTCTCTCTCTCTCTCTATCGTGTGTGTGTGTGTATGTATAATACGTGTACGCGGCGATAAACTTCCGGGGCCGAGCGTAGAGCGCGCCTTGGCTCTATATACGCGAATAAAGTATATGGAATTCAATCGGAGGCGGAGGGCGGAGATTCGAGCCAGAGAGAGAGAGAGAGAGAGAGAGAGAGAGAGAGAGGAGTGTATACGTCGATCTGGATTTCTTCCGCTCGTATGTGAAAAGTTCGCAGCGCGGCTATTGACTTGCCCTCGCTCTCTCTATGGCTATCTTTACTGTGAACTCTTTCTGGATGGCTGAGGAGGAATTTTTGGTTATTTTGTTGTCTTGTCGAATGGTTTCGTTTATTATTTTATGCGATGGTTTATTGTTTGTTTATTATTTGTTGTTAACGATGCGGGGGATTCGTTCTTTTAGGGTTATTTAGGTAATTAGGCTGGTTAATCTGGTTAATTCGATTTTACATGGCCGAAAGCTTTGTTTCTTCATTGTAATAAATGAATTTATTAGAAATTGAATTCTCTAACGATTACATACACTTAATTTAAAAACGTTTAAAATAATTTGTTCTTACCTCTTATTCATTTTGTTCGCGTTTAGTTCCTCGATAAATAAACATTTTGAACGGCATTTCTTTTTTTTTCAATCTTGAAAAGCTTGTATGTGTATATTGTTAAAAAAACGTGATCAATTCATTGTTTGATAATATATTTCATTTGCTCAGTACAGTTACTTTATTTATACTATATTTTTTATATTAAACAAAAGCGGCATGTGTTTGTAAATAAATAATTTATTATATATCCGTTTATTTTATAAATTTCTAGACTGAAACTCGGCTATTTTACTCAGTTTATTTTCGCCTCTGCACTTTTTTCTCAGTTTTCTATTTATTTCTCCCAGCTAGTGTTTCTTCTCTGTTTTGGCGAAAATTGCACGCAATTGCGGCCAGCTCGTATGGATGAACGAGTATCTCCCCACTAGCAATTTGAAAGAATAATAAAGCCTTCGAATTGGTATTTCATTTCCATTGGGATTGTAATACCTCTGTTTTACCACAAAATTATTCATCCTCGGCTTTTACAAGATTAACATTTGATTCATTAGTAGATATTTCATTATGTGGACCTTTATGCTGTACATTTTGGGAAGCCATTCAGTTACGAATATAAGTATGTACTTGATTATTGTATTATTTTTTATCCATATTTACGAATGATCATTTGCCGATTATTTTTAAAGCATTGATATAATTTTTAAATAACAATATACTGTATAATGTATTTAAATTATTCCAAGCATTTTTATTATTCTGAAAATATATACAAACTAATATAAATGTGTATAGCGACCCAAATTTAAAATTGAACCTATACAATTTACATTTATAAGCGCATCGAGGTGCTTGCACTGGTCAAGTAGTGTCACTCTCGCTTTCTTCCGCTCAGGTTTATCCGTTGCCGGAGTAACGCCTTTCAAGAAACACCTGAAAGTTTAAGTCTAGTCGACCGAAGGGATCAGCCTTAAGTTTTAATTCCAATACTATACTCATTTATAAATTATAAAATTTATAGGAGAAAGTCGAGGTCAATGTCATTTAACTTAAGAAAGATATTGGTCAAATAAAAATTTACTATTATTAGTAATTTTATAAGTTAATTGTATAACATTATTTTATTAAGTTGAGTTAATTTTATAGCAAATATTAAAGTATAAAATACGCAGGATTTCACAGTATTCTAGATTTTAAACAAAAACCCATAACACTGCAAGGATTCAATTTTATTTTACATTTCATATTTCATTTTTATATTTATTCCAGACTGTCACACGAAAAAAGAGAGAATTGAATTCCCACTTATAAAAAAGTAATCACGTTTTTACAGCCCATCCCTTTTCAATCTCATGGCTCTGTTGAACTGCAGAATCATCAGTCAGAATCTCCGGGGCGAGCAACCCTAACAAATATACCCTTAATCTCGGCAAGAATGAAAATACGCATTATGCAAATGCATTTCTAGCACTCGCACGCTCGGCCATTGAAAAGCAAATTTCTCTGGCTTTTCATTCAAAAGTTAAAATTTATTGTGCGCGAATGCGCAAGTGAAAAGAAATACACGGGGCCCGAGGCTTAATGAGATTCGCCGTAAAGAAATATGCAAAGGCAGCGGGCGGGGGCAAAGAAAAGAAGTAAGCAGGCGTCGCAAATGCATGCAAAGCCCTCCCCCACAACGACGAGGACGCGCCGCTCGTGCATTGACCGTCGGCGGTAATCTTCGCGAAATTTTTGGAGCTTTAACGCTGAATTAACATATATCTTTTTCACATTGAGATTTCGGGATTATATTTTTGTTTGAGCCTTCTTGCTCGAGCTTTTTCTCTAAGTAGCTTTGGTCTTTGATTTTATAATTATTTGTGAATCATTGTTCTTTTGTGATTTTAATATTTAATAAATACATTGTCGAATCGCTAGTTCTCCTGATTTAAATATATTGTGGAATTCCGAGAAACTTTAAAAATTTTAATTTTTCTTTCAATTTTCTGATTTTTTTTTATTTCCCATGGGATTTCTGAATATTATAATTTACTAATTTCATTTTTTGTATAATGGATTCTAAGATATCTGTTTTAAAAACATTATGGACAGAAATTAAAAAATTTAAAGAAGTGTTTTGATTGACTCTCGATATGAATTTATTACTCTAGATAGGATTTATTGCATATGAAGTTTTGAGATTTAAATTAAAAATAACGTTTTTAAGTTATTTGTTTTTATAGAAAGCACTATTAATGGACATACAACGAAAAGAACTCTCGTCTGTCCCTTCAAATGACTTTATTCGATTACAATATCACTTTAGTTGCTAGAATGCTGAGAAACGATACGATACCAGCAATTAATCATGCAAGAGTACCTATATACTGTTGCCAGCGTCTGGGCATATTTTAAAAGCCAGTAAATTGAGATGACATGGCATTTTGCAGCATAACATAACTTAGTAATGGATATGTCGATCTTCTACTCTGTAAATTTTAAATAGTGAAAATTTCCACTTTTTACTCTTTAGTGGAAATTTTCACTATATAAAATTTACAGAGTACGTTGCATTCCTTTTCTAGCGTATCATAAATGCGTAATTAAGTTATTGATTTTAGTTCGACGTACTAATAATTAAACACGTTTCTTTTTTACTATAGATGAAGAATAAAATTATATTTAAGCCGTTTTATTAATTTGAATTATCACTTAATTTTTTACTGATTGTTAGAAAAATCGGATAAAATTAAAAAGCACCGACGTAAGAATTTACAATGCAATTTCATTTCAATACAGAAGAATCATAATTTTTAAATCTTTATAAGTACCTTTTGCATTGATTTTCTTTTGAATTTATTATTGTACTCTTTATTAATAAAATTTCATTTCGCGAAGTAAATATCCTTACATTTTAAGATAAGATTTAAATACATATCCGGAAACAGTTGACTTGGCTCGATGTGTACCTAGCGATAAATAGCAATGTATGCAGTTTTTTTAAAATCCGGCAACGATCTTCCTGAGTTTCGTGCGTACGTGTGTATGCGTGAGAGGTCGGGTGCATTCGATGTTTCAATATGAAATATTGAAAAAAGTATTTGTCAAATATTCAAATCTACATACTGAACGAAAACTTAAGAGTTCAAAAAAATATTTAACAAATACTTTTGTTGAATACTCAAATATCTGAAAGATTATTCATCGATATACTAATGTTGAATACTCAGAATTGAAAAATGTATCCTACAAAATTTTTAGGATTAATACTTGCTCACCTGTGCTCAGAATCGATCCTTGATGAGCCCCCTATCTATTTAAAACCAATCCACAAACTCTACCCATCCCAGCTAGAAATAAAAGAGCCTCAAAGCCTTCTTCATCATATCCTACACTGACCTTCGCTCCCTCCCACAGGCACACACGAAAACGCGACTTTTCCAGGCGCGCGCAATCCGCCGGGCAGCGAAATGTCGCAAGCTGCTCTCGCAGTAGCTTTAATTCAAGCTCGCCATTCCGAAATGAAAGAGCGCGGTCCGCCAGTAATCCGCGGCAGAGACGCAACTCTGGGCGCGTCTGAAAGAGAGATGGGACGAGGCCGGCAATTGCGGCCCGGTCATTTTGCGCCTGCCCCGCTGGGTTAACCAGGAATGTTAATAGAAAATACTTGGCGCCTGCTCCGCGCGGACTTTAATTGTGAGGGAAGCCGGCGCGGAATGCGAGCTTTGCGAGGGACGGCCCAAGTGTGTATGTAAGTGGGGAAAAAGTGAAAATGTAAGGAGCCTGCGGGGGAGGAAGATTGTGCACGGGAGAGGAGGAAAAAGTTCTGCTGAAGAAGTCCGGCAGTGGATGATCGGCAGGGTAGGTGTGTGTGCGTGTATATTAGACGAGCTGTTTTTCTGTGGAATGGTGTTTATTAGGCAGATCTTTGATGGGCATGCTTTTTCTGAATATTATTACAAAATATTTATTAGATTTAGGGCCAGATGCTTAAGTATTACAAAAGTAATGTATGAAAATAATTTATTTTTTTTTTATAAAAGTATTTCTTAAATTTTTTTAATTTTACGTTTGTATTATACAATAATATAATTACCTTATAAATGATTAATTAACCTCTATACCACTGAAATCCCATATGAATGTGTTAACTCATTGATACATTGTCAACAACAACTCGTAAATGCACACACCTTAAAAACCGATTATTAATAAAAAATCGAAGTACAACCCCCAGTCGGCCAGCCCCATATCAAGTGCCCAAGAGAGGCTCAAGCAGGCTCTCGAAAGAATGTACGAAGCCAGCTCGGATAAGAGAAAAGATTAAACTTTCCGGCTCTCCCCGTAGCCGTTCTCTCTTTAAAGGAGATTTGAATCTCGACACTGAATATTCCTCCGCTGGTTCCGGCCCGTTTCTCGCCCCGGCCAAGTTTCCGCCTTGGCGAGCTGCGCTTTGGGGGCCAGCGAGAGCTGGTTTGAGTTTCTAGCGCGGAAGTCGATTTAAACTTCTCCACGCGCGAAAGATGTCTGGTTAATTCGCGGAACGATTTCTTCCCTCTTATTATTTTTTGCGGACTTTGCTGGCTCGCTTCGACGGCTATATCCTTTTTTGGCGCTTTTAAGCGAGAAAGGCGTGCAGAGGGTCTCCGTGGGTGAGCGTTCCTTTATTTGAGGGGGTGTTCAGGGCCGGAAAATTGAAAGTAGTCTGGCTTGACCTGATTTTTGCGGGTCTTAATTTATTTAGATGAACGCGTATCGTGGGAAATTGAAATTTGTGGTCAATGTTTGACTTGATTTTTAATTGCTAATTTTGGATCTGAATAATTCAGTGGTTTTATTTTAAAGACGAGTTGTAATGTAATTAATCATCTCGTTTTCAGGTGGTAGTTGATACTTTTTTAGATTCTTTTGTCGGTATTGAATATTCAATTGTAAAATAAGTTAATTATCGATAATCTCTATTGAGAAGTCAAAAAAGTATAGTAATTTTATTACAAGAATCGATAATTTAAAGATAATTAATAAAAAAATGAAAAGACAGAATTAGGTTAAAAAGCATAGATATTTTTAGATGTGTATTTCAAAAAAATACATTGTATAAACATTAACACATTGTCCATTTAAATATTCTTTTCTTCATATTTATTAAGCTAACTGCATGAATTTTGTGTAAATTTGATCTATATGTCTTCAAATTCTACTGGTTAAATAAACACATACAATATAGTACTACACAATTAATCTTTACCTATTACAGTTTTTTATCCGTAAGATTAAGAGCATTTTAAGTAAATGTATAATAGTTCAAGCAAATTTACGTTACGTTAAAGATGATCCTTGATTAAAGTACAATAATATTTCATTTATCTGGATCTTTCCGGTATAAATTTTCATATTATAAAATAATGTTTTATGCGACTCGCCTTTTTTGTAAGTAATCTAATGAATTAATTAACGTTAATATATATAAAAAATAAAAAATCTCTCGTAAAAATAAAAGATTTTGTTCACCACCGAAGCCAACATTAACTTGACCAGGGAAAAATATTATTAACATATCGAATATTTAACTGCTCA
Organism: Eupelmus urozonus; assembly: GCA_900480035.1. Taxonomy (NCBI): domain Eukaryota; kingdom Metazoa; phylum Arthropoda; class Insecta; order Hymenoptera; family Eupelmidae; genus Eupelmus; species Eupelmus urozonus. Next base: position 20,325 of record UELX01001646.1, on the reverse strand, counting down.
AACAAACATTGACTCCCAGCTGTTTAATAGAGCAGCAAATGTTGACGAAATTGCAATACTCGCCTCACTCGGCTCCTCTCCATAATTAAATAACCAGCCGGCCGCCTCTCCACTCCCATAATGAACACATTAATTTACATTTTCACAAACAGCCTTCCACCCCCAAAGAAACGCGCGCAGGCAGCCGGCCGCAAATTTGCGTCCGCACATACGCCCAGCTCTCGCAGCTCGCACACAAATCTTCTTAGCAAATTGAAGAAAAGCCCCGGCTAATCCGCCGTGTCGACATTTTGTTTTGCATTAATCGCCGAAAAGGGAAGCTCTAGTCGGCTTCCCGGAAAATTCCCAGAGGCAGAGCGCCTGCGGGCTAAAATGGAATTTATGTCGCGCAAGATCCCCTCGGTTACATCGACAGTCACTTTTCTCTTCCTTCTCTCTCTCTCTCTCTCTCTCACTCTTCCGCCGACAGCGCCGTAAACACTTTGTTTTACTCGAGTCTCTCGTTCGTTCGTTCGCGTACGTCGCTCTGTTGTCGCCCCCTGCGCGCGCGCGCGCTGGCGTCGAAATAATCGAGGCGTAAAATACGCGCCGCTGCGACCGCCGTCCGTTTATCTATTTCTCTCTTGATGGCGCCGCCACGGCAGCAGCGCGCTGTTGCTGTTTTGTATTATTATTATGCGCCGTTGCTGGGGCGACAGTGTATAATATAATTTTAAATTGCATGCTGCTGAATTGATGCGACGTTTGATTTTAGAATATTGACGAATCTTTGATGCTTCGTTAGAATTTAATGCCTCGATAGGTAACCAAAGCGCCTTTTATTTAGAAATTATTTCAGTGTTTCAGATCGTGTATATAAAATTCAATTAACCATACATTGCCATTAAAAAAAAATCTCATCAGCAGCTCCTGCATCTTCGACAACAGCAGTTTTCATTCGCTCGCTCTCTAAAACAGCGCAGCCAATCTCAGCAGTTAAAAGTCCTGCCAGTCCGCTTCCCGCCGTCAATTAAAAAGGGCTTTCGCGCCGCGCGCGCGCGCGCAAGAAAAATGCATGTCAAACGAGAGAAAGCACAAAGCAATTTAGCCGGCTGTAATAGGAATACATTTTTTTCGCTACGTTTCCTCTCTCTCAGCCCGTCGGCTAAGCGATGCGAGAAAAATTTTCGCAGCCCCGCTGATTGGCTGTAAGCGGCATAACTACGCAACGCGCCGCAGCGCGTCAATCAATCACCTGCGTCCAGAGCAGGCCTGCGCCGAGCGCGCCGCGCTATGACTTAGCCCTGCCGCGGACCTTTTAAACTTTTTCACTTTAATTTTCCCTACCTGACGTGATGAATCTTTTTTTTTGCGCCGTGGCGCTATTTGCGCTGCTTTTTTTTTTAATGGTGGAGAGACTGGCTGCTTTCTTTTCGCGGGGGTTGGGCTGTGCTTTATGGTACTTGTCTGGGTGGATCGGGTGAAATTGGATACGGGGTTGTTTTTGTTTTTGATTAAGGATGTAAGAGAGGCGTTATTGAATTGTTTTTCTGTTTTGACGCTTGCTGATGCTTTTGAATGACGCGTTATGAAAATGGAATTGTAAGTTCATTTCAAAAGCTTTTGTCGACAATTGAAAGCTTGGAATTTTTTGGTAATTTTAATTGTTATAAAAATGTAATGAATAATTTTTTTTTACTATTCATTCTATTTAAAAATTTTTGAAAGAGGATTCAGAAATTAATATGTTTAAGCCACATACAAGTTTTACTTTCTACGACTTAATCTATTTGGTAGGTATAAATAATAACACGAATTTCCCTAAGTAGGATAATATTACTAAAAAATTCAAGCTGTAAACTCTCACGTTGACGTGAATAAACAACATTGTTACACTTGTAACCTGAAGTTTATCACGACTTTTCATATCGCTCAGAGAAATACATGTACATGAAAAAATGTGTAGTTTTTTTAGAATATACAGTGTGATATTGCTGTTGTTATTAAATTTACAATGGTAACATTTTTTACTGTTTCCAAAAATGAAATGAAATAACGATCGTTCTATCCTTATAACAGGCTTTTTACTTTGACTATTGAAACACTAAACTCATTCATTCTAAAGTTACTTTCATTCAAAATTCACCTCTATTTTATTGTAATTTTCTTTATAAAGAATCTAGTAGTTTTATTTCTTTAATTAAATCGTTAAATTTAAAAAAAAATTAAGTAAGTTTTTCACAACGAATCATTATTGAAGCAAAATATTGTACAATTAGTGAATCAATAATTTTGTTGTCATTTAAAGTGTCATTAATATTGTAATCAGAGTAGCGCGAAGAGACTTAAAAAATGCTTTAAATGTTTGTAGCGTTTTTTGACAAAACTATTTTGGACATGCCGAAATATTTCAAGAGATACGAAATCCTCTTACACACTTTTAAGGCATACAATTTTCGTAAGTTCGGATGAGAGATGCCAAGTGCACTGTACTATCCCTCTGAATCATAAAGGCAAGGCATGTGTTATTTATAAAATCTCTTTCAAAACTGTTATCAAATTCTCCAACTTTCCTTAAAACTTGCCAACTCTCTGTAACATAGCAAAAATTACAAGCATAAAATTAACCTCAAACTTCAAAACCAAAATTCCAACCCAAAATTAAAACAGTAGTAAAAACGAAAATAGTCATCCACAAAAACCGTACTGTATCCATTCCCCCAACTCCCCTTTCAAAAACCTCTTTCCCTTCAAATCTTCCGTAAAAACAGATAGCTCCAATCCCACCCCACCTCCAGCAGCAAATTTCCTACCGGCAACTCGATCTCCTCCATCGGCGATCGTCAAAATCAGCCGCTCATCTGTCGCGCGATTCATCGGCGCGAACGGCGAACGGCCAGGCAATTAACTCGCGAAATAGGAAATGCAATCGGCGCGAAGCTGTACTTTAAGCGATTATGAGGGAAGTCGGGCGCAGGAGCCGGGAAAACGACTTGCGAATACATGGATAAAATGCGAATCACGCGCGGCCTTTATTCCAGCGGGCTTTCTGCGCAGTCTCGGGCTCGCTCTTTTTTTTTCTGGATCGCTGCGATTTCCTTCTCGGCGCGGGCGATTGGTTCCCTTTGTTGGTTTCTTTTGAGTTGTAGGTGGAGGGTTGGGTTTGGAGTGTGGGTTTTTCTGTTTGGGATAGTGTTTTGGAGATTCAATTTGATATCGAATTGTTTTTTTTTTATTTTTAATGGATTTAATTCCGCAATAGTTCAGATTAAAATTTAAGTTAGCTTATTTTTAAAACTCAGTGTCTAATATTTACAGTAGAATGTTTTACAAAACACGACTGATTCTACTTGCATCAGAGAGAAATAAACTCAATACCTATCCAGAAAAAAAAATATCTAAATTCTCACTAACCCTCTCACAAAAACATCGATTCATCCGAGTTTTGACACAGTAACTAATCCCTCTTAAAAAAAAAAAAAAAATCTATCGATCAAGCCCACAAAAAGCAAAGATCCCGTGTCACTCGGCGAATTCACAGTCGACTCGCGTATCGTTTAAATAAACCGTCTCCTTCAGCTCCTCCGCTCCTCTGTTTTCTCCTCGCCTCTTTCCCTCTCGCAGACCCAGCCACGGCGGCGGTCTCGATTCAACTAGCGTCGCGCTCCGGTAAATTGTACTCACCTCGTGGACGTACCAATTCGGAATCCAATCTCTCGCGAGCGCGCACGCGCCCTATTTATTTTTATCGCTCTTCAAACCCTTCGGCCTGGCTTTTTTTTCTTCGCGCCGGGAGCGCGTATTATAATTCACGGCGGGTAGGGAGAGCCAGCGGAGTCTGCTTGAATTTTATATCAATGAAAATTTTGTCAGAGCGCCGAGCTAATTATCGACTCATTCATTATTCAACAGCGCGCAAAACAATGAAAGTTGATTGCGAATTTACTTGGTAATTCGGCGGTTTTAAAATAATTACAACCTCGTGCTGGCTGCGGGGCCCCGACGTACGCGCGGAATGCGAAAGGGAGAGCGCCCGAATAACAATGAAACGCGATAATTGCCGGCTGCGAGGAGCGCAAGATGAATCGGGTATATATATGTGCGTTGTAAATGAAAATTAGAATTTTACTATCCTCAGGTAGGTCGTACAAGTTTTTTGCAGTGGGTATTGATATGAGCATTCAATTGAGGATGTTAATTATGACAATCAAGACAAAATGTCGATTGAAGCATATCTTTATAGTGAAAATTTGTATAATTTATTTTTAATCTGATAAGTCTAAATTTTATTTTTATATAGTAAAAGTATAGTAAAATTAATTTGATGTTAATAGTACGTCTTGTAAGCCTCATAGAAACCTTATAAAATTAAGTACCCACCGGCTTACTACTTTCTTGATTTTTTTTATTATTATTAATAATTGAAAATATATAGCAATAAATGAATTATTTTCTTGAAGCTAAGTCTTTTTAAAAGCTGAAAATTATATTTACATTAATTAACTATAGGTAGCTTTTTCTACTCAATGAAAGTGAATCTTAAAAGTTTTCATAAAAAAAAAGTAGAAACTGTTAATGAGCAAGTACGCGATAAATTTAACGACGCTCTTTTAGAGTACAAAATAGAGTGTGTAGTGGCTTGTTTGATGGTAATTCATCAGAGTTTATCAAAGACTTGGTCAATGCTAGAATAATTACAGGGTTCTAGTATCGGCTGAAATTTACATACTAAACTGTTTACGAATCCACGCAAAACATTTTGTTATCGCTTCACGTTGGTCGTTAGTGTAAAACGAGAGCAATCAAATATATAGCTTAGCTCGTGAAAAAGTCCGATCTGATGTTTTGATCAAACATTGTAATTTACTTGTCGTTAAATCTGACGCATGTTCAATGACCTTATTTTATCATATTGACTCCTGCCTTTACAAAAATCTTTATGTATTTCTTTTTTATTCGCGGCATTTGTTTTGAAGCGCGCGTCTAAGGTAGAAAAAAATTCTGTGAAAAAGGCTTGAGCGCTTAGAGCCAGCCCAGCGAGGCATCGAGGGATGGTCAAGCCAATGGAGCATGTGATTTTCCTATCAAGTCAAATCACGCCTGTTATCTTTGTACTGCTCACCTGTTTATGATAAATACTTCTTGAACCGTGTATGATTATTTAGTTCAATGCAGCTACGAATAATCGGAGCTGTCATTCATGATTTATAGTTAATAATAGAGGTGAGACGGGTAAAAACAGGGATTAAAAATTTAGCCTTAAAAAAACTGGAATAAAGTAGTGGAGAAGCCGAATAGTACATTCTATAATGTATAGTTAACATATAATTATAGCTCAAGTTAAGAAATTTTGAGCAAACTAAATCGAATATGTTTCAAAAAGTACTAGTTTGGACTGGATTCAGGTAGAGATACAGAAAGACATATTTGATTCAGATTTTTACATGCAAACAACTAATTAATTTCACACTGATACGAATGTATTAATTTATTAAAAGATTTGTTCATTTTATAAAGTTCATAAGTATTTTATCTTTGAAAAAAAAATTAATTAAACCTCGAAAGGTTTATCTGTGGATCTAATATTATATGAGGACCATTGATAAAGAATTAAAATCTTTCTAAATCAGAAAATTTTATTCGACTTAAAAACATTTGTTTATTACCTAATTTAACTAATATAAACAATCTTTTCTTAAAGAAACTTTTACCATATAAATTTTTACCCTAATATAAAATACATTACAGTAAAAATAAATCACAAATCATTTATCTACCATTACTGATAACATTACACACACTGACATAAGACTCAATCTACCAAAAAATCTTCCACAACCCTATCAGCATCTAAACTCCAAATCTTCATCAGCACACCTCAACCAACATCACCCGTCTCCCATCCATTCCACCATCGCCTCCCTTCCTCAACCCTTCAAGCTCCTCTTCCACGGTCAAGCTCCCCAGTCATCGTCCGCGCCAGACTCCGTTTATTCCCATCTTCCCTCTCTCTCCATTCGCTCCTAGAAAAAGAAAGTACGTTTACCCGGGAGTCAACGACGCGCACGTGCGTACGTCCCCCCTCCCTCTTTTCGCGCATCGCCGGCGCAAAAGGTCGTTGACGGTTCGTTCGTTCGCTCGCTGCGCGTATATAGCCTCCTGCGTGTGGTCTAGGTATAGTGCACGTATATATATATATATATACGTACAACTGCAGCTCGCGCGCGCGCGAGCGCAGGGTCAGCATCGCGCGCAGCGGCTGTGCGCACCGCACTGTAATTGAGTTTATTGGCTAATAAATTATCGCGCAAGCGTGTTGAAAGTGGCTGCATTACCGTCGCTCGTTTTCTATCACACGGCCCAGCTCTTTCGTCTGTGTGTGCGTGCGAAGCTCTTTGGCTCGCTCTCGTGTCCTTTGTCCTTTATCGGCGCGGAGCTTGCAAGCTCTTTTCGAAGTGCTGAGTACTTTATGTCGTTCGAGTTTTTATGCTTGTTCCCGGATCCATCGATAATTCACTTGTTTTCGTCCTCTAGGAAGGAGCCGATCGCATTCGGGCTGCTTTGCTAACTTGTTCCGCAGCTATTCTCGCTTTCTCTGAGTGTTCGCTTTTTAATGGATGTCTTGGTTTCGGAAGTGTGATGGATCTATCAATCATTTTCTATATTTTGATAATGTAATTTTCGTTTTAATGTTACGGTAATGAGCTCGATTAGAATTGACATTGACTTTTTCTAAAATTATATTGTCTTAAGTCCTATTTAGATTGAATTTATCTCTTAGTCTCTTTTCTTTATTTTTTGTAAAAGTGGAACACGCAGTAAAAATAGATGCCTTAGAGATTTTTCAATTTTTTAAAACTCCTGGAAAGTATCTACAATAGAAACGTCATATTTATAATCCACAATAAAGTTTGAAATTCCATTTTTCCTCTCACATTTTCTCGACAGAAAACCTTATTTCTACTGTTTTTTCCCTTTCTAGAAATTGTCATTTCTTATACATAAAACAAATACCATAAAATTTTAAATAAAACGAATAAAACAAGAATGAAACTCTTAACATAAAATAATTGAAAAACATTTAATAACTTGATTACATTCATCCTTCATAAAGCCGCATATGAGAGCCCGACGCGCCGTCATCAGCTACCTCAAACCGAATACAATAACCATACGAGTAGTCGGCGCGAAGGAAAAAGCGGACAAGACAATCAATTCTCACTTACCGGACAATTGATTGCTCTCGTCCGGCAAATTGAGCGCAGATGAGAGAAGGTCTCTTAATAGACAATAGGACGCCTCTCTCGCAGCCGAGAAGAATAAAAAGAGGAGAGAAAGAGCCGGCAGAGTCCGGTGAGAATTGCCGCGCCCCCTGAAAGTCATCAGAACCGGAGGAAAAGCGAGATATATATATATACTTATACGGGAATAGAAACGCGTCTGGAAAAAGGAGCGGGAGATGAGGGATCAATGCGTCGATAATTGATCGGCTCATTCGTGTGATTGCCCTGCTGTGCTCGTAAAATGATAGACTATCATCGGTTTCAGGAGGGCAGAGCGGGGTCTGTAAATAGGGTTGGGAGTCTGCATCGAAGTTATTGCAGTTATGGTGGTTTGAGTCGATGTAATGTAATGGTACTAGTTGTTTGGTGGGTTATGGAATCCAGTCTGAGCTAAACTCATTAAAAATAAATCAAACAATTTTTACTTTTAAAAATAAAATCGATTATAGAATTTTTGCAAACATTGATAAAGCCGTAATCTGTTTTTAAGCTAGCAGGGTGTGCAATTTAAAGTTACATGATTAAGAATTTTAGTAAATAAAAACTTATGCTATTATTAATACAGATTATATACAAACATGGAAATTGGAAATATGTAGAGAAATTTTTGGTAGTGAATTTTGGAATTGCAAATTTAAGCTTATTATTTATAGACGCCATATATCCAAATTGTTATGCGTTCATTTTAAAACAAAAAGATTATATACATATTACTGTTATTGTAGCAATGTACAAAATTCGACCCTTATTTTATAACCTAAGATGCCACTTTTATGACCTGCAACTAGGATACGAAATTCTGACTACCTGGATTTCTAGATGCACGGAGGGGGGGGGGGCAGGTAGTTGTCTCCCATCAATGAGTTCATCAATAAAAACTAATCCTTACAAGAATATTTTCGCTTGCTCTCTCTCTAAATAAAAAACAATGTGCACTCTCGAAAGCGGCAGAAACAACAGTCTCGACTGAATTAAATATATGTATATAGTATATAAAATTCAATATGCAGTTCTATTTATTCACTATCTCCAAACATTCAATACCTCAAACAAATTACTCGCTATTAAGTTAGCGTGTAATGTGAGTATCACAGAAATTTTACATTTCAAAAAACATTTTACTCACAGCTAAAACCAACTATTATGATACTTCCACCGATAAATGCACTCCGCTTTCATATTTCCAAACTAGCAAAACAACGCGCCTAAAAACCATACTCGCTCAACACCCTAAATTATCCCTAAAAAAATCTCATTTTTACCATCCGATTCCCGTTAATACACCTTAATTCGAAACGAAACCCTCCTCCAACCTCTCACTGCAGCAGCAGCGCCAAGCCGCGTTAAAAGCATATCGCCGGATCCCGAAAAGCTCGAACCGACTCCACTTAGCCTCATACACGCGCCCCCCGTCCACTTTCTCCCTCTCTTCTATAGCCTCTTTCAGCTCGGGCTGAAAACGAGTGAGCTGAATTGCCACTTAGCCTCTCGGTAGGCGATTCCGATGCCGGGACGACTGTCGCCTCGCGCTTATATGCCTCGGCCGAGCGAGCCGAAAATTGCCACTTGTTGTTGCGCTCGCGCCACGCGCCCGGAAAGCCAAAGCGGCTCTCCTATTAAAGCCTCGTCGCGCCTTAATTGTTTGCCCAGCGTTTCCGCTGCTTCCCTCGCCTATTTTTCCCTCTCGCCCGGCTTGAGCTCTGGAAAGCTCGTGTAAACAGCAGTTCCGAGGGATATGGTTTCGGGGATTTGGATCATCGGGGAATTGTTTGCGCGGCTATCGGTTGGGATCGTGGATGTTGAGCGGGGGGTTTGTCATGGTTCGATAGTTTTTTGCGGGTCTTTTGGGCGATGCGGGTAAATGGTTGGAATTGTGTTTTTGGCTAATTTGTATTTGAGATTGTGTTAGTTTGTTTTATTACGGGAAATTTGATGAAATTTTCTATTTGTTGATGTGTGTATGATTTGGCTTGTTTGTATAATTAACTAATTATAAATCTCAAGACGTTAATACTTGATAATTAAGACCGAGTCAACATTTCTCGGCAGGCGTGTAAGGTAGAGCAGCTATTGCCTTACCGAAGAGTCCATTCCAACTGTTTCAGAATGAAATTTCGAATCCTGGAGGAGAATACGTGCTCTGTCCTTTATATCAAAATTAACAGCTTGCTTTGGAGAAGATCGATAAATTCATTTTTCTCCAAGTTACTTGATAACATCTATAAACGAGAAGTAAGAATATTATGTAAATGGATCTTGTAATTATTATGATTGACAAAAAAAATTCAAACTAAATAGTTAGAGCTATGAAACAACGAAAAGTCTAACATTTATAAGATAATTGATGAAGATACTAATCAGGTCAACTGTCAACTGAAAATATTCAAGTTAATCAATACTCTGTTGGTTAGAATTGAGCTAGCGAATTCTGGCTAATTTGAAATAAAAATGTGTTAAATGCAAACGTTTTATTCTTTTACAAAGCTTCAATTTTGTATACAGTAATTTAAAAAATATCAAAATTTTTTTGGTCTTCATGGTTTTACTTTATGACTTTTAGAAATATATTATTTTTAATTTGGAAAATAATATTAATAACTTAAAATAATTAGAACATTTCGTTAAATAAAGTTTTTTAAATTTGGTATCAGTGTCTAATAATTATTAATATCTGAACTATAATGTATGAACAGCGGAACCTACATTTCCGTTCTCGTTTCTACTTTAGTATTAATAATTGAAGATTAATAAGCTAATAAAATATTCTTAACTATTGGAATTCAATCAATTAGTTATTATAATTTACATTAAAAATGTAATATATCTAAGTTCCTGTCTTTTACTAATAAACACTTCGTAAATAACACAGTTTCCTTTTTTTAATAATAATTAAATATTAACTTCGTACAAAATTAAAAATTTGCTAAATATTCTTAATACAAAATAAATCATAAAAAAGTTTTACTTTTTCTATTCTGTCCTTCTCAAAATAAAAACAGTACATCTCGCTTCTTAAAAAATTTTACCAAATACAATTTTAAAAATAAAAAAGCCACTCAATTATCACTAACATTATCGCACCAAAACCTCAACCGACGCATCCCACCGGCACATCCCAACTCACCACTCCCGCCCAAAGAAATCAAAGCCTCAACCCAAGCCCGAATCCCCAAGCATCCCGGCAATAAAAATTAGTCTCACTCAGCCAGCTAAAAAGAAGGGAGCGGTCAGTTTGGCGGGGGCGGCATATTCGGCCTCCTCCCCCGCACCGGCAGGAGGCCGCAGCCCGAGTGAAACGTATGGACGGTTCGCGTGCGGCCTTCGGGCCGCTTAGGAAGTACGCGAAATGTCTCGAAGGGCCGGGCGTATCTGGCCTGCGGATCTATAGATCGCGGCCGCGCGTCCACCCATGAATCACACCCCTATCTGCGCCGAATACGGGCCGTATTTACAGCGCACGCCAAGCCCTTCTTCTTCTTCTTCTTCTGCTTCTGCTTCTGCTCTCTGCGGTCCGTCTGTCTCGCGCGCCCTCGAGAAGGCATTTCCGTCCTTGGCACGGGCGCGTGGGTGGCTGGGGGTGTATATCTTTCGAATCAACCTGTTTGCCTAATGTCTATGTAAATACGGTATGTTAATTAGCTCGATGCAGCGTAACGTGTGTCCCGACTATTAATTCCTCGCGGGCCAAGCGTGTGTGTATATATATGCGCTGGCCGTGCGTCGTGGGCGGCTCGTTGCCGCTGCAATCACGTTTAGTTGTGTGTGTGTACGTGCGGGAGTGGACGGTTGAGTGGGTGTTAGGGTGATTTTTTAAATTTAATGTTGGCATGTGTTTATTGGTCTTCGCTGGGTGGATGTGGTGGTCTTGCAGTCTTGAGGGTTTCTGAAGTTTTAAGTTAAATAAGTATGTCTATATTGCAACGAATTTTAATGTAATTTTAATTTTTATTGATGAATAATGACAAGTTTTGTAATATAATAATTAATAAAATATATTAAATATTAAATTCCATATTATAGTCTTTACGTGTTCCATATCTGGAAGGAGGCGGTTTAAACGAGAACATTTTAGTAAATCAATAAATCATCGTACTACTTTTAAAGCAAGTTTAAGCTTATTTTAGAGTAAAATGAAGTACTTTCTTTAGATTTCGTGTCGCGTTCAATTACTGACAAAAAAGCTCTTAACACTAATTATAAGATATTGTTTGAAATTTTTCTTAAAGGAAACATTAACTCTAACAATTTACGTCGAGTAAAGTTTTATTCAATAGCTATTAACGATTAACAATTAAAAAAATATCATCTGATCCTATTCAAAATCTATATTTGCGCATATCTTTACTAAAACTACTCATTACTTCAAAGCAGTTTATGCATTTCAAAGTTTTGATACCTCGTAAAAGCTGTTATTAAACAACTCCTGCAAAGATATTCCTCTGCAGAAAATCTCTTAGGAGCTACCTGATTCCCACAGTTTAAAACGTGACGAGGTTTCGGTTCTGTACGTGGTTATCGCGTGCTGAACGGGTCTTCTCGCTTTCTCTCTTTCTCTTTCTCTATAGAGCCGACGCGTAGGATCGCTGCGCGAGCTGATTTATCGCGATCCGCGAGCAGGCTAATTACACGACATTATCTCGCAGCCGGCCGGATTAAAAGACTCGCGAGTTACGCGCAATGTTTGATCGGCGATTTGCGGGTTTTTACTTTTTTTTTCTTTTTTCGGATTAGCTTCTGGTGCTTGTAAGAGAGCGAAGGATACCGAGTGGATCGAATGAGACTGTAGGAATAGATATATTTTTTGTGGAATTCTTTTTATTTTAACAGAGTTAGAAGCGTGTTCATTGCTAGTTTTTGTTTCGTTTTATGGCTAATACTAACAAAGTTCAAAATTACCTTTGTTTATTTAGTAACAATTTAGCAAGCATTTTAACATTGCGTTTTACTTTGTATTAAATTAATAAATAATATTTTTATATTTTATTGGTAAAATGTTATGAAATTATTTAGAACCATGGTATCAATATTTAATAGTATTCATAATCAAATCTAGCATTACACGCATGCACAGTGCATGAGCCAATAGCAAGATTTTTATTTCGTTTTCACAACATCCCTTCATTAATTTTTATAGAGACATGAAGGGTACAACATGATTTAAAATTCAATACAATAATCATTTTGTTATTTAAATTTTTAATTTTCTTTCAAATAGCAAACGTTATCTTGTTAAAATCATGTTTTTCTGAGTAATTTAAACCTGGGTAGACTCAAATTATTTCACTCTTTTTGTTAGTATTGCATACTGCTTTTTTGAACCTTAATTTTCGTAAAACTTGCTTTCATTCCATATTTTTCCAAAAAATTTGTATTTTTATTTTTACAATACGCAAAAATGTAAAAAAATACTGAACAATAAATACATTTTGCTTGTATAATGAAGGTAGTTTTATCAAAATGAGAGCGCTCAGAAGACTATGCGTTACTGACAAAATCATGAAGTAAATTACTTTTATCAGGATTTAAATTATTCAGAAAGACATTGATTTACAGCAAACTTTTACTATTTATGCAAAATAAATTTAATTTTCAATAACAAGTTTACATTTTTAGATTTAAATTCAGGTCAGTCCCTACACACAGTTTTATAAATATAAAAGAGGTTTTAATATATCAAAAGAAAATTTAGCGCTTTAGTATAATGAAAATGAGTTTATTCATGCTATTTATTTTAAAAACATATAAGAACAGATTATTTTTAAAATTACTTAATTAAAAGTGTACCTTTCAGTCGATTTCTTAACGGCTGACTTACAAAGGTTTTTACTACTTAAACATAGCTGAAAATCATTCGGCCAGATAACCGGCACGAAGTTTATGTAACATCACGTCTCTGTCTGGCTAGCTCTTATTTCCTACCGTTATTTCGTTACAGGATTATCTGATTATAGCTTGAGAAGTGCAAATCCGCATTAACTGATACTAGATTAAAAAGATGCTTGACTGGAACTTAAAACGAGTAGTACAAAAGTAATTACATTTTTCAGGATTACTTTAGAGAAGAAAATACTTGTATTACAAATAGTTATTTAAGTAATTAAGCGTTAATGGCAACAAAAATAAGAGCAATAAATTACTGCTTTTAAAATTTGTGGTAATATTTAATTTACAAAATCAATAATTAATTAATCTCTCTTTAATCATAAAATTAATTTTCAATTTTAAATATTATGAATAAGGGTTGAAATGAAAAAGTGTTTGAACTTAATTCAGATTAAGTACTCTATAAAATGCTAATATCAGTAATATAAAATATTTAAATATTGACGTTTTCAAATTCATAATCAAACGTATACCATTCTCACTAGGAAAAGTGACTATAATATCGCGTAAAAATTGTTAAAAAGACGAAACATCTTGAGTTATTATTAAAAATAGTAATTTTTCCAGCACTTTTCTCTCAGTGTAACTTAAAAATTCCGCAAACTTAAAAGAACTTTTAAAGCCAAGTAGACAATTTCATATTTTTATTTCTTATACTCAGGCGCATAACAAATCTGTAATAGAACCAACTTTTTTCACCTTTTTCCAAAACATCACAACCAAAAAGAAAACTAGAAAAAAACAATCGCTCGAACGCCCCGAAATTCCATGCATATTCAAAAATTCAGCGTAAAAATTCGAAAACGCAATCTCGTCCCCACCCTCTCCAACCTCGTATCCTGCAACGTTCTCAGCCCAGCCGTTCCATCCTTTCTCTCTTTACCCAACCTTTCGCCCGCTCGCACGGAAAGAGAAGTAGAAAGAGACAGCAAGGAATTCCGCATCCCGCAGAAGGAGCAAGAGAGAAAGAGAGCTTAATGAAGCACCGCCGGCATCCGTCTTTTGCTGCGGCGACTCTTTGTGCACGTGTCCGTCCGGCTCGTCCTTTGTTTATTAAAGCGCAGCTCAAGAAGGCAGCGCGCGCTGTTTCTTTCATTTCTCCGCGTGCCGCGCGCCGGCTTTTTGCGACTCCCTTAGCCTCCGCCTCCTTCTTTTTACGGCCGTCCACGGGCAATAAAGAGCTTGTTTTTATATCAGGTTTGAGATCTTTATTGGCTCGGCTCTGCCGCGGCTCACGCGCATTAATCGAGTGGAAGCTCGAGATCTCTTTCTGCCGGGGCTGCGTTTGTTGTCATTGTGGTGTGTTTTCTGAAGAAGCCGGAAATCCCGGCGTTCTGTGAATTAAAAATTAAACAGCGCTGGCTGAGCTCTTGCTGTGTGATAGCAGGGGCTTTTGCTCTTGTAGAGGTTGAGCTCTGGAAGAAACGCTGAATGGATCGCATTCTTAAAGAGTTTCTGCGCGCATAAATGTATGTTTAATTAAGACATTTATTTAGCCGGAGATTTATTAAAGCCACGAGTGCATGCCTTTATATTAAGCTTTGTTTTTGTCGCGATAACAATACTTGCCGAGTGATGCAGCTGTTGTGATGATAAATTGTATTCTATTATGCGAAAAATTAATTAACTTTTATTCCACGAAGGAAAAAAATTCGGGACAGATTTATTAATAATGTGCCGAGGATAATTCTTTGAGTTCCCAGTGGCCATTTGTTTGTTTGAACCCATAAGCTAATCCATTTAATGAAATACCTTTATTTACATTGGAAATCAAACACAAATGAAATCATTGTTTATCGCGGGCTTTTCAAAAAGCTTTTAGTTAATCCACGCCGCTCGAAACGCCCCAATAAAACGCATTAAAAAGCCCGTCGCTGCAATAACAACTCCGCTGCGCATCCATCTCTCTTATCAGCCCCCCGGATCAGCCAGCCCGGTAATCATTTTCGCGGCGATACTTACAATTATTAGAGAAGTAGCGTTCTCACAAAGACCTTTTCATTACAAAATGCATCCACGCTTCTCTTTCGGTTTTTAATAATAGAATGGAGGTAACGCAGGTATCGATGCAATAACAATCGCGGCGTGCTTATCGAATCAATCGCTGATTGCTGGATACTAAAAGTGGCCTGTTATATACGACGAGCTGAGGGTCCTTCAGAGAAGGGGCCGGAGAAACAAATATACGCTGGGTATAAGAGGCTGGTGGTAGGGATAAACGGAAAACTTTATTGGATACCGGAAAGGGCTGCGCGCTGGCTTTTTCGTGTGATTAAGTGTATGTCTGAGTGCGGGTCTGATGAATTTTTTTTGTGTGGTTTGTAAGGGTTGAAAGATTTTATAGTTTGGGGGTTGGATTTTCTTTCGGGGGTTTTGTTAGGTATTTTGGTTTATTCGTTTGATAAGGCCGAGCGGAAGTTATTGATAAATTTAATGAGTGTAATTAATTTAGGAATTTAATTGAGTGTGGGGAAGTAATTATTAATAATTAAATTAGGTCCTCCGAATGAAAAGTTGCGTGATTATCTTAATATTTCCTGATGACGATAAATAATTTCTATAGCAAAACAATGCCAGCATTATTTATTACTTCATTGGTTTACAATAAGACCGTGCCATTGTTACATTTTAACGATATTCGGATCTTGCATAAATATTGATTTATTCAGGAATAATTAATGAAATTTTCTCACTTTTGTTTTTACAAATAATATCTCTGAATTTCAACAATTTGACGATTTATGCATTATTATTTAACGTGATTATTTAAAGCGACCCCGTTTCGCGATCGGTAATAACGGTTTTATGCTGTAATGGATTCATAATTAAAATGGAATTCTGACAAATAATTAGGTTAATAAAATTAAAACATTTTGTATACTGGAAGAATTTGTAACTAAAAAATATATTTATAAAGAAACTTTTGGTTCAGGAATTTGGTTAAAACTTTGCAGAGATATTCTTTACATAAAAAAATGTGATCGGCGTCCTTCTGTTTATTTTATTGAGTCCTAGAGTTCCAAATACGTCACATATCATCAAAATTAACCTAAAGACACAATTTTCTTTTAATTATTTAAATTTGACAAAAAATATATAGAATTTCAACAAAAATCAATTTTTATTTAAATGTTGTTATTTAAGTGAAAAGCTTGATTACGTAAAAAGTAACAAACAATTTAATACTCGGATAAATTTTACCACAAAAATCAATATTGTTTCCAAAATTGAATTTTAATCAATCGATAGAAACTTTTAATGCAATAGCGTAGTTGAATTTGTGTAAAAGCTTAAACAAAAGGCGGCCTTTTTATTGTTCACTCTATTGCATTTATTGACAAAGTTATAAGCATTCAAAGAAAATTATATTTTTATACGCTTAGATCGGTCATATTTGGAACTCCTTATCCCAATACGAAAAACGCTGGAACACGCGCCTCACAGTTTTGGCCAAAGAATATAAACTGTAGTCAAATGCGTGACCCGCAGATAGAGTCTACAAACTTTTCATTCAAAAATCATCCTCGCTATCAAACACATTTCACAATCCTCCTTTAAAAAACCCAACAAGCCCAAACCCCTCGCTCACCTCCAAAAACCAAACCCCTCGAAAAAAAAAATCAACCGATCCCACCGTCCCAAAGAAACCATCCGTCGAAGCGCTTCGCCTCGTTTCGTAATAACGAGGCCCGCGGCCGCGATAGCAATCGCGATAAATATCGTCGGAAACCCCCCCTCCTTTCCAACCCTATAGCGTGACCGTACGACGTATCCGCGAGCGGCTGCGTCCCTATATATATGTGTACGTGAGCGCGCCAGCTGTAAATCACTTAATGTTGCTTTCCGCACGCACAGCGGCACTCCTTCGTGCGGCTACGTGCGGGGGTGCGGCTCACCCTTTACGTAGATACTCGCCTCCTTCCCCCTAGGTTGGCCCCAACGATGATAGACCGCGATGCCAGTCCGCTGAGACAGCCAGCGGGATTTCGGTAAACCGGGCATTTAGGACGGGTTTTTTGGTGGACGGGCCTCGCGAGGGGACGGCTCGTTTCGCTGGAATGAGGATATTGGAGTTTTTGATGGATTGTTATGGGAGCCGAGGGCTTTTTGGGATAGAGGTTCGTTAGGAAAATTGGTGGTTGAGATCGTTTTTTGGTTAATGATTTTGAGGGTGGAGTTTAAAAGTATTAGCGCGCTTCGTTTTCGTAGTTAGTGCTTTTTAGATGTGATTGACTGATTGGATAATGCAACTTTTCTGATAAATAAAAAAAGTAGAAATTTAAATAAATTTAGATATCAGATATGTTGGAATTTTTTTTATTTGCCACAAAATTATTTATAATGCAATTATATGAAACTGCAATCATGTGCTGGGATAATATAAAGAAAATTTTAAATACTAATAACAATTTGTAACGTACATTTTAAGTACTATAATGTCAATTTTAATTCTTATTCGCTTCTAATGTGTCCGGTTTCTGAACTAAATTCTGATGTTTTCTGTATTTTATTACTTTAATGTATCGTTAATTCAATTTTCGTGACCTTACAAATATACCTTATTAATTGAATTTATTATAAAATTGCCAAAAAACATTGCAAGATTGCGCTAAAATCGAAACTCGTTCTAAAAATAAATAAACAAAAAATAAAATACACAAACGCTTTTACAGCAACAAATTTAATTTCCCCAGCTCGATCTACTGACAAAATATCCTCCAAAACAAAAGCCCCTCCCCCACATATCAACCATCAGCCCTATCAAATTTCTCTATCCAAACCCAAACTAACCCAAACAGCCCCTTAACAAGCCACATTATTTTTCCCATCTCGTCACGTGTCGCTCGTCATTGCATTATTATCCTCCCCGGGGCCGTCGAAACTCGAAACGAATAATTTATGTCCAATCAATTACACGCACGCAGGACACATCCGAAAATAGATCCGCCGTGTAAAAAGGCCGGGCACGCGCGGCGACGAAAAAAAAGGCACACCGAAGAATGCTTAGCGCGCGCGGCCGAGGAAGTAGGTCCGAGCGATTGCGATCTAGAGGGGAGAGCGAGGGTGCTAATAATTGTCGCATGACACTTTCCTTTTTTTTTCTCACCCACCCTTCTGGTCAGTCTGTTTAACGGGGCGGTGTACACGTATCGGCCGGCGCGCGTTCATAATTGATGATAATGGCTTTATGAGGAGGCGCGTGAATAAAACGGCCAATGATTCATTGATTTGTATCGTCGAGGGCGTTGGGTGAGTGCTTTTTTTCTGGCCGTGCTGAGAGTGTTGTGTCTCGTTATCCGTTTCGATTTTATTTTGTTTATTTAATATTAAACAATATCCTTGGAATTATTTAAATAGATTTTAATTATTTTTCATTTATTGACAGTGTACGTATGTAGACTAATGAAAATGTATTATAAGTAAATTTATTTATGAAACGTACATAATAATTTATTTAATTAATTTAAATTATCTCAAAGAATAATGTACTTCAGTTTAATATTCAATATTTTTGACGTTGTCAATTAACAAGATTAAGTAATGAAAGCAGTAATCTTCGATGCATCGATTCGAAAAAAATCTGTCACATTTAATACACGCAGGATTCACATTAGGCGCGCATGGAAAATCGGGCCGACTTATAAACGCGGCTCTACTGTATCATCAAGCACAGGAGCCGGAAGCGATACACACACACGCTTATACATACACACCCAGAGTCGACGACAGAAACGTTAATCCAAAAGTATCGCTAATTAGCGCGCTCGCAGAGGTAAAGTCGAGACAGAAAGGAACGAGGTTGGTTCGCGCGAAGGAAGCTCGAGATATGTGCACGCTTCCACGTGTGCGTGTGTGTGCAGCCGAGGAAATTGGGCCTCGGCTTTTGATCATGCGCTTTCTTTGAGCTGCAGCGCTGCAGAGAGAAAGGGAAGGAGAGAGAGGGAGACGCAAGCGCACACTTCCGCTGGAAGTGTATATAGGGATACACAGAAAGGCAGAGACGCGCGCGTGCACGTCTACGTATAGTGGAGGCCGTTCGGAAAGATGTATAGCGTTTGATCTGGTTAAATATGCGCGCGGCGACGCCTCGCTCTACGCGCGTATGTAGACCTCCAAGCCCCTTGCCGCATTATGCACTCGGTGTCTCTCGTCTGTCTTCGACGCGCTGTACGTGCACGCGCGCGCGAGCCTCGCCGCTGACCTAGTAATCCAGAGGGCCTGCACATGCATCTCGCGCGCCGGGACGGGATTTATCGTGCGGATGCAGGGGGGAGGCTTTCTTGCCTTTTGATTTGCGGTATTATGGAAGTAGCACGCGATGCGGAGGAGATGTATGCGCGATTTTTGGTTTTCGATGCGGACGGGCCTGGCTTGCTGGGGCTGGCAAAGTGGGACGATTGTTGGGTTGGGGACGCGGGTTCTGATGCGTGTTCTAAGTGAATTCTTGTGTTGTTGTAGAAGAATAGGAAATGTTAATAAAGAGTTTTATTATAGTTTTGTAGTGTTCGACTGTATTGATGTTTTTAAACCAATAATTATTTACTATGACTATATTTAAAATAGTATCTCTCTGTTCCAGTATTAAGCAAAAAATATGGCAAGAGAGAATTAAACTCACAAGAACTTAAATTCACTTTCAATCGTTTTTTATTATATTTTTGCAATCTAGCGATCTATTCTAATTGAAGGTTACCGAAATACTTTCTTAAAAATATATATGACTGCGCGCAACAGCTTTCGATTCTTTTTATGAGCTAAATCTTCATTTATCATGAAGATATCTATAGACACATTTCTATTTGGAATATTCGGTCATTGATTTCTGATATGGGTATCACAGCGTTGTTTTATTAACTAACTTAAATTATCGATAAAAATCGCATCTGGACTGAAGTTTACACTGCTAATTGTGAAAATACTTTTAGTTGTTTTTATCTCTTATCAGTTTATTTGTTATTTAGAAGATTACGGTATATATAAGAATAGAGTAGAAAATATATAATTTTCTACAATAATTTCTTGTTATCTGCGAGAATTCATTTTATGACAGTCTTAATTAGTCCGCGGCACTTTCGCAAGCACATATGCACTCGCACACACACCGACACACACACACACACACACACACACACACACACACACACACACACACACACACACACACACACACACACACACA
>UELX01001645.1:0-40648 GCA_900480035.1 Eupelmus urozonus | reverse complement strand
AGATGAAGAACAGTTGTCGAATAATCAACATTATAGTATTTCTCATTTTGCCACTGCAGACGAGTATACCGACACTACTCTTCGTGTTATTACTATTGAGAAAAAGCAGTATGGTTCATATGTATGCAAAGCTGCAAATAAGCTTGGTACAGCTGAGACTCGAGTTGAACTTTTTGGTAAGTGATAAATTAGATGATACATACGTATGTATGAAACGAATTTTTTTCTTTCCTTATGCGCATGTGATAATGTGAAGATGTGATAAAAAATTTATATTATTAGATAAAGTATTTACTTATTATTTTGAGTCTGTGTAGAAAGCATGCCATAGTTTGTTTTTCCTCCTTTTTTGTGCAGAAACCATTATACCTGTATGCCCGCCTGCTTGTGGTCAAGCCTATTACGCGACTGGCGTAGTCGCAATGGACTCTGGACTATTGGTGTCCATTGCCTTAATCATAGCATCAATATTAAGGTAAGTTTTTTGTAAGAATGGATTTTTTAGAGTTCTCCAAAGCTCATATTTGGAATTTGCATTATTATTTTTTTTTTTTTTTTTTGATTTAATCAATAAATATATTTCTATTGTTATCAAATTTTTTTCTAAAACATTGATGTATGCTAGCAGTGTTAAGATTGAAAAATAAAGAACTCTAGTGGATATTGAGTATTGAAACTATTGAAAACAGACCTCCTTAGTTTGAAAATTAAAAATCTACTTTTTTGTGCCAGTGTAAACTAAACATTTTTTTCATTCTTACGATTTTTCTTTTATCATTTAGTTATTAGTGATTTACGTTTGATGGCTTGACTAGTA
Organism: Eupelmus urozonus; assembly: GCA_900480035.1. Lineage (NCBI taxonomy): Eukaryota > Metazoa > Arthropoda > Insecta > Hymenoptera > Eupelmidae > Eupelmus > Eupelmus urozonus. The sequence continues at coordinate 39,831 of UELX01001645.1, read as the reverse complement.
AACCAATTTTAATAGATACAGTAATATTTGCCGCTTTTCCTTAACCTGACTGTACTATAAATTTACATATGGTAATTAAATTTCGTAAAATAAATTTTATATATACTACAGATCAGAGAATTTGTTTATAAAAGAATAAAATTGTAAATAAATAAATGATTAGATCAAAGAAGTTTGTTAATTATCTAAAAAAGTTAATTTACTAAAACACTTTTATTGTTTTTATTTCATTAAATTTTTAAATTGGAATTTTAAATCAATAAAACATTTTAGTTCTTTTTAAATTAGAAATTTAGATCAATATTATATTCTTGAACTGTAACAGGTACTTGTTAGTGCATACAATTTTATTAAATCTTGTTTGGATCAATTGATTGTAAATGTTTTAATAGAATGGAATTTTTCTTTTTTTAAACTTGAATTTAAAATTTCTGTAGGCTAAAACACATTGTATTGTTGATAAATGGCATATTAATTTGTTTTCTTTTTTCAGAAACGTTAATACCAAACATTAACTACCCAGGGCTACTCTGGGGAGCGAGCCAACGACACATGGCATCTCAATGGCTATTAACGACTTGCATAAGCGTTGCTGCATTTATGCAATATTTTATTTAAATGTTCAGTTGCTTCTATGATATTTGAAGTAACCAAACATAAGTCATAGTTCAATTAGAATAATATTATCTAATTGAATTGATAATACCTTCCGTCCAAAGTTGAATCATAGTGGTTCAACAATTTTTTTCTACAGAATCTCAAGAAAATTTTTAGATCCCATAGATGACATTTTTATACTAGAATGCAATAAGCGCTAAGTCAACATAATAAGCAATAATAGTTAGTGACTTAAGCAACGAATCCAATGGACCATTTTTATACTCTGTCATCATTTATATTGACATATCTTATCGCAATTGTATTACGAGTAGAATCTCAATAAGATTAACGTCGCTTTTTTGACGATGTTTCAATGATATTAGATTAAGCTTTTATACCCGTTTGACGGATAAAACAAGGTTTTTAATACAGAACAATTAGTATTAACAAAAATAATATTGTTTTTTTGTATATTTTTCGTATGTAATTAAAAAATGTTGTTAGTTTTTACAATTTAAACACAGCCTTGCTTATGCTGCCCTTTTTCAAAGCATCCAACGCCTCCTTGTATTCCGAAAGCTTGTATACTTTTATTCCTAAGTTATCGTACTGCAAATAAGTATCAGCCATGGCTTCTAATAAACCAATTCCTTTTGGGAATGAAAAGGGATTGATGTTGACTCCCAAGAAAGTTAATTCTTTTTGGTACATCTGAAAATATTTAAAAATTATAATTGCTATTATAACATTTTGAACTATATAAAATGGAAAAAGCTCGTTAGTCTTGCCTGGTAGGGACTGAAGGAAACTTTCGTTTTCGGATCAGCAACGCCGAAAATGCAAAATCGACCGCCGGGAGCCATCATGTTGATTGCTGATTCCATAGCAGGTCCAGATCCGCTGCAATCTACTGCTACATCAAATTCTTGACCTTTTAAGTCATTCGGGTTGCTTACTTCGAAATTCAAACCTTGAAACAATATTAAAACAGAAAATTATTTATTGTGATAATCATTTTATAATTATTGAAAAATGGCGATAATATTTTGTTACTGAACAATCTTCTTTTTAACTAAACAGTATTAAAATTAAAATGTAATTTGTTTGTAAAAAATATAATCATATAAAATTTATACTCTTAGTTTTAATTAAAACAAAATTTTAATATAACTTTTTCTTTCTTCATTGAATTCTCACTACTAAATCAAAACCTTATATCTTCTCGCCCGTTAACCGCGTAACACTTAGCATTCAACAAACCTAGCCGTAAATTTCCTAAACTTACCGAGTTTCTTGGCCATTTCCCTTCTTTTGTCTTGGATCTCGCAGACCGTGACGGTCTTCCTTAGACCGTGCAAGTGGAGTATGCAGGTCCACAGCAGACCGATGATGCCGGCACCCACCACCAGAACCTTCTGACCCACATGGACGGGGTTTATTCTATCCCAGCCGTGAGCCAAGCAAGACAGAGGCTCGCTCAGGGCAGCCTGAGGCATTTCTATTCCATCAGGCACCAGATACACCTACGTAATTGAAAAAATAATTTATTACGTAAAATTTAAAGAATGTATAAAATAAAAAAGCTTGTATTTAATTTTCATTAAAAAAAAAAAAATAAAATAAAAAAAAAATAACTTCAAAATTCTTACCAATTTTTCGGGCACAGCGCAGTGAGTGGCCCAGCCTCCATTTTGGAAAACTCCAATAGTGCTGTTGATTCCTCCATGCGAACAGAGATGATAGCAGCCACTGTGACAGGCCTTACAGAGGTTACAGCCGCTGTTAGGATCAACGGTAACTCTTTGACCGACTTTGAACTTTGTGACCTTAGCACCTATCGCTTCGACGGTACCGGCGAACTCGTGGCCAAGAGTGAGCGGTGCGGTTTGTTTGCAGGGAAATGAGCCCTGGAAATGTTATTATGAATCATGTTTTTTTTTTAATATTTTTTTTTTTTTTTTTGATTACGCTAGAATGTTGTCTTTTGCACTGACGATAGTGGCGAGTTTGATGCTTGCAGTGAAGAAATCACGAGCTCTTATCGCATGTTATTACGCTACGGAATCGTGAAATCGCTGACTTTTCGTGGCAAACATGTAATAATTAAAGTTTTGTATACCGACAAACTGATAAATTACTATTAATCTATATTTTAGTTAGAAAAAATGATGAATTTAACGTTTGCAGATGTACAACTATTAAGACGATATTGAACGTGCCAAGGTGTATGTAAACTTATTTATTTGAATTCCGATATTTCGACTGATTTATCTTCCGTCCTTATCAAGAGTTAATATAATAATAAGGAAAATGAATTAGTTTAATTTTTTTTTTTAAAAGAAGAAAGTCAGTTTAATAATTACGAATAAACTAGGTAAAAAAAATTAATATTTCATCTTATCCCAAAATTATTTTTTTGATCTTATAGTAATTTTCGAGATTCTCTTTTTTAATTTAGACATTTAACAATAACTATGTGCTATAGGAAACTAAAATAAATTAACATACTTTTTTAAAAGAATGGTAATGAAAATGAAATAAAATTATTTTAATTCCCTTATTTTGAATTTTATTCTTTAAATGTATATTTTTTCAATAATAATTTGCCTATACTTAGTAATAAAAATATCTAAATAACTTTATATAATATACTTTGTAATTCTTTATAATAATTTATTTAGACGCAAACGATAACCGCACTTGCATTTCTCAGGCCAGAATAATGTCTAGGGTAGACAAAAAACGTTTGCTAGCTTAATTCTTTTAGCAATTTACCCATTTTCAGTTTATATTTATTGTTGGCTCAACAAAAAGACTTTAATAACTTTAAAACTCTAACGAATATTTTTTGAAAAACCGTTAGGAATATTATATAGTTTTTTCCGAAATTTTATTAATATTTTTTTTTTAAATTTATCTTTCGTAATTTGGATTATCGACTTCAGTCAATGTTTTTGAGCACGGTTAGTATACTTGCTTCATTTTGACTATACAATTCCCATAGCTAACGAAAACTTCCCTCAGAACATACGCTCGCGATGGCAGCCCTGAAACATCCCTCAACAGCATCGATAAAAATTACCGTCTTCCTACCCGTCACGATACGCTCTTATACACGGGCTTATATAGGCGACACAGACCGTGACATAGTCAATTTCGTATCCTGGCCCCTGCTCCGAAATAACACCTACCTACAGCTACCTAAGCTTATAAATAATAAAACAAGTACGCAAAATCGACTGAAAAATACCTCAAGAATATGAAGATCCGTGCCGCAAATTCCCGCATAAGCCACCCTGATCAACACCTCGTCGTCGGCCGGCTTAGGTACCGGTCCCTTCTTGAGGCTCAGGTCCTTCCTGGGAGCGTCGAAGCTGAGGTACTCCATGACCGTCGAATGCCGATTCGCTAGCTCAAAGACGACTGCACAACCAGTTGGCAGACTGACGGCCGATCCGGCATTTTCTCGCGTAAATATAGTCAGCAGCGCAGAGAGTAGCAGAAGGAAGAGAGAGCCGCCGTGTTTGGTGCCGTGTGCCAAACGTTGACACTCGGGGTTGGCTGCAATCGCGCCTCTTGTGTGTGCGTTCGCGCGGGCCAACGTGTTCTGCTTGAGTATACTATAGTGCGCGTGCTTGTACAGTTGCGGGGGTAATGCTGAGAGAGAGAGGTCAGAGAGCGCTGTGCTGTTGACGCGTGAGATACCGGTAAGATAAGGCGGATGCTTTAGGAACTTTTTCTCTGTTGTGGAGACGGTTAATCTCTGATTATTGAATTTTTGTTTATTTGTGTTTTATCGAGTTGGAAATAAAATTTTGATCAGGCAGTCGTTTTATTATTGGACTAAGGATTTCACGTTATCATATGATCCTAGATTACGCGCGAGTTGGACGTAATACGATTCCGCATGCATAATAGTGGAAAACTCCTCATCACTTAGTGCTCTGCACAGATATATGTAACGGTTTCACGTCATTCGTTTTACTTAATCGTCTGCCTTATATCATATCTATCGCTTCGCTTTTCACGAGGGCAATTCAGTTTAGTATGCGAGCGCATTGCGCTTGACCTTGAAAAAGTTTGCAAAATTGAATAAACCAATTATTGCTGCCAACTGAAAATGTGAGAGGCTTGATTTAGAAAAACTGAAGTAATAACTGCGATTAAGTTGGATTTTCATTGTATAATTTATTTCTATCCAACGTACTATTATGCATATAAATATTAAAAAATGCGTTTAACTAAAATAGCTTTGAATTTCTTTTAAATATATACTTTTGGATGAAATTACAAACTTAATCCGTCATCTTAATTTCAAATTTTTTATTTTATTTGTTTTAATTATGTAAACAAACTTTATGGCTTCTCAAAATTATCCTATATTCTTAATTTGTAATTCTATTATATTTTATGTGAGTATGTATTTAAAATGATTAAGTTTGCAAATGCAAATTTTAATGAACTCTTGAATTTTTGAACAGCTATAATATAAATTAATTTGTATCATTTAATCACGAAATGAAAATTATTATGAGTAATTAATACAAAAATTTTATAAAAATATTAAATATTATACTCAGATTATAAGCTTTCCTTTAACAAATTTAGATTTACTGCAATTTGATTACTTTCAGTCAATTAATAATTAAGATTTAAGTAATTTAGATGTTATAATTACATTTGTCATGATGTTTAAAATAATTAATTAAATATTACACTTAGAATGTATGTTTTACTTTATCAAATTTAGATTTAGTGTGATTATGATAAACATAAGTTAGAACATCTACATTACTTAAACAATCTAATAGATACGACATATTAAAAATTTCATGATAATTGGGTAATTTCATTAAAATTATAACATTCTTTTAATCATGGAAGTATATATATATGTACGTATTTATCTAGAATCTCGGAAAATTCTGACAATGTGAATCTGTAAAAATTTGTAATCTTTCTTTCTACATATATATATACATAATTAATCGATTTAAAAATCTTTAAGCCTCCATTGAAATTTGAATATTTATACGAAGTTTTAATACATTTTACTACATCAATTAAAAGGAAAATTTAACCAAGAAACAATTGAATTTAATTACATGGAACTTTGTTAAAAACGTAACTAACAAAGGGAGCATCATAATAATTATAAAACTATAGAGAAAACAAAATTTAATTTGCCTTTATATTTGCTTTAAAAAATATTTATTTGGACTAAAGTCATAGAGCTTCAATTTTAGCAACAAAAATTCAACTTAATGCAAACACGGTAATGCTCTAATCTTAATTACATTAATATTATTTACTTTATTTATTTAATGATTTCTTAAATGTATGTAATACAGTTTTCTGAATATAAATATTTGAGAATAGTGGTCCAATGTTGTTTGTATTTATGTATGCGTATATATTTCAGAAGATGTTTATTATTAGGATGAATCTGATTCGATAAGGAGCGTTGAGATTGACCCCTACCCTTTGACTACCTGTCAGCGGCTCGATAGCTTTTGGGAGCGCTTGCTCGCAGTCTTTCATCAAAGTGAGTCTCTGCTGAACAGTGAAAAAAGCAGGATGTATTTTGGCATAGCTTAGATAGACTAACATTTCTGGCTATAAGTCAATTTACCAATTTTTATTTATAATGTTGGTAACTTGATAAAGTTATTTGAAATGGTAATGTATAAAATAAATCGTTTATTTACCTTTTATTATTACTGTTATTTAAATAAACGAATAAAATTCAAAATAAAATAATATCTGTTTTTTTTTTAACCAATCTTCTACTCTACCCCTAGATCCAGAGACCCAAAAAACTACCGGAAAAGAAATTACAACATGATAATGAGTAAAATTTACAACTTAGAATTGTAATAAAAGTTTTGCATCAAATTTTTTTATTTTATATTCTAATAGTTATATCTAATAGTTATATGCAAAATTGCTGTTCTTGTTTGTTCTTTAAATAAAAAACTAAAACCTATAGCTAATTAAAATTCGTCAAGCAATAACACTTGTTATGTTATATAATACTACAATATATGCTTATATACACATACTCGTAAAAACTTTGGAAGCTTAATATTATTTCATATTATATCATTCATATCATTTCATTATTTTATGAGCTGAGAGCCCTAGCTATTATTTTTACAAAGCCAATAAACCCATTGTGTTTATTTAAAAACTAATAATTTCAACAAAAACCTGGAAATACAAAACCTTCTTAATATCAAAATAAAAGCGTTTTTGCTATGCAGTTTAAAATATTTTTTAGATTTTTAATAAACTTATTATTTTTAGCATGATTTTATGAGCTGAGCGCCCTAGCTATTACTAATACAGAGCCAACGAATCCTTTAGATTAATTATAGAGTTGATAATTTTAACAAAAACTTGGAAATACAGTAAAAATCTCCATGTCGTACCGATCCGACATCCCGTTAAGCCAAAAACAAAAAGTACGATCTAATTATTTTTGGTTTATTCAACAAATTGAAAGAAGTTGAATCTTCAAAATAATATTTTTTAAATAAAAGTATCGTATTTTATCTTAATATATAAAATAATTTGGTTAAAAATAGTGGTTTTTATTTATTTAGCAAGTATACGAACATTGCATAAAAGTTAGAAAAGCAATATTTAGGGATAGCAATGAAATTTAGCTATTTTTGAATTAGTAAGGAAATACAAGACACCTAAATGAGTTCTTTAAGATTGTAATTTTTATTTCAAGATCATTTTAAAGGATTAATAGTATGAAATAACAACTGTTGGAAACTTTATTTGCGTCTGTGTAACAATCTTTATTGAAGTAAAAATTACAGTGGAATATTTAATATACAAAAGATTTTTCAACATATGACTCGTTGCTCCCGAGTCAATAATCCAGCTGCTTACCGTATTTTGCGCGTCTTTCGCATTGAAACATGCTTCGACTACTGCAATGTGGCAGCTTTCTTCTGTTTTTTCTTCTGACACTTTATTAACTTTTTAAAGGATTAATAGTATGAAATAACAACCATAATTGGATTGAAAAATGTCTTCCTGAGGATAGCTAAACATAATATAGTTGCAAATTGTTTAGAATTAAAATGATTTATGATATTATTAGAGAAAACCATTCAATATTTTAAAAGAGAGTAAATTATTGTATTAGACGTACAAAGACTTGAGAGCGAGAGTTAATCATACTAGAAGTTTGTATACATATTATTAAATAAAATTTTTTTTTTTTTTTTTTTTTAATAAGATTCAAAAAACAGCTTAACAAATTTATTAGTGCAAAATACATTTTCTAAATATCGCTAAAGAAAATAATTCGAAACAATTTAAAAGACGTTTGGCGGCGTGCATAATACTACAGAACAATTTCTCGAATCATTATTATCAGCTGTATAAACCTTGAAAAGTAATATTAAAGTAATATAAATAATATAAATACGTTTTTTTTTGTAGGAAAAAAGTTATTTTTCAACGATTATAATTTATTCTATAGATAAGCTAATGGCTTTTTTACGATTCATACAAAGTGTTCAAACATTTTAAATTAAATAAAAGTTTTTGTGCTTCGCTGAATCTCATTTTTAGGTATATAATTGAAATTTAAATTATAAATTATATTTCCTTGACTTTTAAATCCTCCATGAATCTTTTCCAATGTAACTGAGATTTATACTAAAATTTAAAAATTTATTTAAGAAAGATTAGTTTTCATCCTAAAAAGCTATTTTAGTAAGGTGCTCAGAACTTTATCTGTAAACATCTTATTCTTGTTAGAATAGCTATTTACACCGTAAAACCTTGTTTCTGCAAGTGTAAGTTCGTAAAATCGAGTTTTAATGATAAGATACTAAAATTATATGGGTACATTTGGAATACTAATGTATGATTTTCAAAATTTGATAATTATAACAGTTTATAAATAGGCTAAAAATATATTTTCTAATTTTTTAGACGAAATTTTTTTATTTTTATTATTAAATTTAGAAAAAATAATTCTCGGATTTTAATAAATACGATATAGAGGTAGAAGGCCAAAATCGGTGGTTCTATTGAATTTGTCCCCTTACAAAATCTTTTTATAACTGTATAATTGTATTTTCATCTAAACTAAATTGTTTTATCTCAGCCTGTTGTAAAAACGCGTTGGCGTAGAGCGAGTAGAACTAACAATTTTTATATCCTATATTAAACAATTTACAATTTTCATTTAATTTGTTTATATTTTTATATATTGCATAAACTGACAATAATAAATTACAGCCTATAGAGTACGGATAACTTTAGATAAATAATTTGAACAATTTTATAGAAAAAAGTTTTTAAAATAATCTATTTAGAGTTGAATACTATTCTTTTATACGCATATAGAAAAATACTCCGTGCTATTTTAATTTTAATGCAAATACATAGTTATTAAGTTAAACAAACACGCGAAAGCATTTAAACAATAAATATTTACTTCAATAGAAGAATCAGTTCCAAGAACCGTCTCTGCAAGCTTCAGCACTAAAAAAAAGAGGAAAATCCGACAAAATCCTCGCCTCGAAATCTCGCCCCGAGCGTAATTCACTTTATACCCGTCCGTCATCCGCGCAATTATTTTCATTTAGCCCCGCGCGCGAAAAATGGCAATAAAGCCGGCGAATCGGTGCACAGCCGCCCACTGTCCGACGTCATCCCAGACCCAGTCTACTCTAGACCTGGATCCTGACTTCTCCTCTCGCGGCATATCACACAGAGCGGCTGCATATCCCCCCGTCCCCCTGCGAAATACATGAACGAACGGGCGATTCGATTCACGTTTTGCTTTTGGGTCAAGAGGACGTGGCCGGGGCTCGGCGCGCGGGGGACGCTAACCGGAAACGGGGACACCGTTGACGTAGGCAGCCCCCGTTCATTCAACCCCCCCGGGCTCGACGGCGAAATTGGGTCACCGGGCCGACAGCTACAACCCCCCCGGCGGGTGGCTTTTCGATACGCCCTCGCCCGAGGAAGCTGGGATCGAGAAGTTTCAATGAGTGCGCTAAGCCGCGAGCAAGAGGCAAGGTTCGCGCTTTTTTTGCGACTTTTCTTTGTTTTTTTGCTGGATGGAGTTTTGAGGTGGTCTTTCTCTGGAGGTTCCGTGGAGATTTCTCTCTGTGAAATTGCGTTTATAAACTAAGCTTACTGACCTTCGCAACTTATCTGAGTTGTGAAACACTTATTTAATAATTGATAATTATCTGCAGAAGTCAAAGCTATAAATGGCTTTTTCAAGAAAATTATTTTAATGATGAATCTGTGAGTTATTTTCTGTGAACAAAGGTACAGTAGTGTACAGCAAATTTTCTATATGAAATGCATTTTATACCTGTTTGAATTACAAAAGTTTGTATTCAATTTTGAAGAATAATGATTCTTTAATAAGTTCTTATTTAAAAATAAATAAAATATTATCACAGTTTTTGATATGTTGTTGAAAAGTCGAAAAATTGAATATTAATTATAATTATAATGAAAGACCTATAAATCCATTAAAAATTTTTGAGAATTTTTTTTTAGCTATTTAAGCTAAGAAACTATAAAATAAAAAAAAAACAAAGTTATCTGTTTAACTTTATATTCCTTTATAAAAATTAATTTATACTTTATTGTTTACCGTTTTATCTTTATTGGATTAGCTGCAGAGAAGACGAGTTTTGTTATTTTTTAAATTCATTTTCATTGATAAATTTAATATTAGCTAACCGAATCTCCATGCCGGGTCACAGCCGTATGATTTAATCTAACATTTAAAATTAAATAGAATGAGTTTATTTTCTTTTATTTGCGTGAAAATTATTTAACTTAATTTTATAAATATAAAAAATATTATAGTGTTATTTTTTGTATAATTTAACTGAATTGTTAACTTTACCTCGAAGATTGTGCTACTTTTCCATACATATCAGAAAAATAAGTTTTCCTTTTTCTTTTTTAATCCAAAAAACAAACTATGAAATTAACAAAGACTTCTCTATACTACCATTTTTAAAGCTAAATAAATCCAAATAAAAAATTAAATAAGTCGCTTAATTAGAGCCTAGCAATTATGTTACCTAATCATTTAGCTTTTAGTTGGACCTTACGAAATTTTAATTATTAGTTAATTTACTATTTGTAAATTTAAAATGCCATTATAGTTATTTAGTCACATAACAATATTTTTATGCTATTTCTTTGATTAATAAAAAAATATCAATGAAATATTACTCTATTCTTTCATATATATGCTTTTATTTTTAACGACATGCTTCCGTATTTGTCTATAAATGTGTGGTTCCTCTGTTTGTTATAATATGACACTACTGAATAATTTTCATATTCCGGTGTAGCTATTCTATTAATAATCACATAACGACAGCTCTATACTAATAATAGTATCGAATTACTTTTTTTAACATTAAAATTAGTAATAAAAACAAGCATAAAAGTCTTGATTAATATCTAAAAAAAAATAAGTTATACTTTAATAGAACTTTACTATACATGTATTTAATTCAACCGAATATTTCAATACGTAAAATTAAGTAAAAAATAAAATAATACTTAATAATAATGAAGCAAAAGCGATTGCTTCCAAGCCCATTCAGCATCTCCTTAATTAAATATTTCATATACACCCCAAAAGTTGCACCTCTCTCTCTTTGCCACCCCGGCTCCTAGTGTCAATTTCCGTATTCACCCTACCCCCGCTCAGCAGTAAAAACTGTTGTTCCCGTTAAACAATACACCCTCTCATCCCGCCCATAAACCAACTTTACGAAGCCACATCCTCCCGAACTATTTTAATCAGTATAGCCGAGAACTCGAATTCGCGCGCATCCACGCAAAATCGGAATCCCAGACCCGGCCGATTAACAAGAGCAGCAGCGGCAAAGCACGTGGGCGTCCCACGCACATAACAGCCCGCCGGGAAAACAACGGGGCGGCCTCCCTCCTCTCGCATCACGGCCTACATATCTTTTTGTCCCTGTGCCCCTACATATGCGGGGGTTGAACGGAATCTCTCTCGTGCTCACGTCAAGGCTGCACGCGCTTTATCGTCTCTCTGTGGCTCTGTGTGAGTGTGAGTATGATGCCTTTTGGGCGCCGGGGACTGCGATTTTAGCCTGGAGGCATGGATTTTTTTCTACTGTTTGTTATCGGAGTCGGTCGATGGAAAGGTATGAAACGTGTACTCTCGATGGCTCTTTTGGTTTTCAATATCTAGTGTTTTTACACTTGCTTGTTGCGTATTGATTATTTACTACATTTTCTTGTTATTTGAGCTTGGTATGGAATTACCTTTTTGAAGCATAATTCACTTTTGTACTTGTTAGATGTTACGTTGATTGAAAGTTTCATAACAAACGCGATTGTTTTTCTAAATTCGAAATCTGCTTATCGTCCCCTCTATCATTACAAACAATTTTTCCTTATTCTTTAAAAAGATTTCAAAACCGCTCCAAAATCAAAACACACACATTACTTTTAGTACACAAATAATTTATTACACCATCAACTGCGTAATACGATAATTATTCGACTTCCTCGGCCAAATAAAATCGGCGCCCACGTAGGCCTCTTTTTCACCCGCACGGAGGGAAAAAGGTGACGTATATAGACATACGTGAACCGAGAGCTACTGGAACGCGGAAACAAACGAATAACTCTGTTATTCGTGAAAAAAAATCGATTGTCGGGAATGCGTGGGCGGGTCATTGATCTGATAAATCGAATCAGCTGGCTTACATTCGTCTTGCGGAGGGCCGGGTTTGAACAGTCATCGGGCCGAAGAGCAAATAGCGTTTATTTTTATATGCGATCTCATAATTGATAATAAATATTAAGTAAGCGGATGGTCAGTCATGAATTTTACATCGTAATGTATTCGTTAATTGTCTAGGAAAAGCAGCGTTGAATTAATTAATAACGGCTATTGATTTCAGACCGACGCGAATACCGCTTCACGTTCATTATGTCCTAACTGTTGTACAAAGTTTAATGTACTCGCGGCAAGTGTGAGCTGTTTACAGGCAAAAAGCAGGTTAACGTAGTTTTCCCACGCGGCGCTACAAGTAAAAATCAATTTTCAACTGCAACAACGCAGCAGCTTACACTTTCGTCAAAACAATGCCCTAAAATCTCGCAATTTTCATAACATCAAACGCGACGAAAACAGCCGAATTATACGCAGGTGCAAAGGACACTTAGCGCGCAGTGCTCCATTAACCGGGCGACCGTCGCGCTAATTACGCGCCTTTCCCGACAATTATCGCACTGCTAATGGTGCATTATGACGCAAGCGGCCGCGGGCACTTGTTACCCTTCTGTAAAACAAGCTGGCTTGGATCGGCTGGTTTCGATCGGTAGTTGAAGCGGCGATTTTCCTTTTCTCGCGTGCTCAATGAATTTCGATGCGGGAAGTCGGTCAAGGAATCGTTCATTAATGAAAGGCCTGGGGCTGTGTTGGTATGACAGGAGGGATGATTTACTGGCTTCGAATTTTAAAGTGGTGAGGTTTGGCGTCCCTCTATAGTCCTGTATACCCGAAATAAAGATATTCGTTTGACATTTTGTAGGAATTTTGAGTGATATTGAAATTCATCAATGGAGTTAACTATTGATCAAATGAAACATAGTATTTCAACTAATTCCATTTAAATATCCTTATGTGGAATGTATACGTATCCACTTTAGCCTTCTGCCACCTGCTCGATTCAGCTCTTCTCTCCTCATTTGTAAACACGCACACGCACACACACACACACATACACACTCACACCGCATGATCCATCCAACCGAAAAAGGAATGAAACAAAAATAAAGGCATACGTCGCTCCTGGCGCACTCAAACAGCACAGCCGCCTAACATACCCATTCTGCAAGCAAGTCCAAAATAGCTCCCCGAAAAATCGCACCGAAACATCCTCTTCCGGAAAAATCAAGGAAAGCAAGAAAACAGCCCCACTCTGGGCCCCTCATTGACGGGGGGACTATATGTACGTTGGGCACGTGCGATCGAACGGAAGTAACGTATACATCAAGCTCGCCTCGCGCCTAAGGCAGGAAGCGGCGCGCGCGGCCAGGAACGAAAGCCGGAAGGAAGCAGGAGCCGAGCGCGCGCGCGACCCAGTTTTCCGGCTCCCGAGTCGTTTATTTCCAACGTGCGTCGTCCTTGGAGCCAGCGGGAGCTTTCGGGCTGGCTCGGGATCACTCGGGAATGGGTGTTTGAGGGAGGCTGGATTCGTCAATGGAGCGAGAGGTGTAAGTGCGTGATGTGTGGGTGGGAATTGCGGTCTGCTGGATTGACTTGTTTTGTTCCTCGTTAGTGTATGAAATAGAGGGTGGGAAGCTTTGAATTCATGATTAAGTTAATTTTAAAATCAGCAACGGAAGCGAGTGCAAAATCTTTCAATCCACTTCCACGGTATTCTCTTCGCGCACAAACTCATCATTAATCATACAAACAGGTAACCCGCTCAATTCCGAAAGCCCACAAAAAGAAACATAGAAAAAAAAAACCCAGCCATACATTCCAATCTTCCCCCGTCGCTCGGCAAAAGAAGCGCAGCTAGCACGAGCCGTTGCCCAGGCAACGCGCGCACATATATCCGCCCACGCTCAGCCCCTCCTGCACCTGCGGCAGCGCGCGAGTGCATCCCTCCCGCTTTTCCGCGACTATACCACGACAGCGGGGGCAGTGCACTCGGCTGGCCTCGTTCCCGCAAACTAGGTCAGCCTCCTTCTCCGTGTGCGTGCGCGCAGCCGCCGCCCCGAAGGCCGCCGCTGTGAGCTCCATTCAAAAACGAGCGAGCTGTATATGCCGGTTGGGATATTTGCGAGGCTATTGTTTTTTCGGGCGTGGGAGGCTCGAGGATTTACTTTTTTCTTGGGTTTCGGTGTATAAGTTTCTTGGCCGGTGTAGTTGCTCCGGGGGTGTGGATTATTCAGGTATGTTGTGGATAATGGAAGGAGCTGGATTCTAAAATTGGGTACATTTAGGAAGCGTCGTTCCGCCCCGTCATTTTCGAGCAGCTCGTATCTTACATTTTTACATGTATTATTGACAAACTTTCAAGAGCCATTGTGTGGCTCGAAATTATTTATGCTCCGCGATTCGGCAGGATAAGCAAACTCGAATGATTGAAAGCATCCTTTTTTCGTACACCCACCGGACGTTCCCCTCAAACTTTGCTGCATCTCCAAGCATAATCAGCTCCGCGATTAATATTAAAAAAACCCCCATTAGAACTTCAGCGAACACACACACACACACACATCCGCTCATGAATAACCCAGCCCCAAGCGCAAAGTGCACGGATAAAAAATTCAGAAGCTCGGCATTTTCGACGGCTGCACTAAATTTAGCGGCTCGTTTCGCCTCTAACGTCCGAAAATAAACGACACATCTAAAGTTCGAGCTTGCGTCACTATCAGCACCTCGTGCAGGACCATCGACCCCGCCTATCAATTATTCTTCCGAACGACATATCGGATAAGAAGCCAATTTCTCCTATCGCCTCGAGAAGACGAAAAAAAGGCCCGCATCATCAACGCCATAGGACAATAATTATAAAAAGAAAGGCACTATAGGCGTAAATCTCGTCGCGATAGCATCTCGGAGAATTTACGGGCTCTCCCTATAGCCCAGGCCTGCATTCATGAATGAAAGCGCGCGACAAAGGAACGACTGTCTCCCCGGCACAGACGCAGGCAGACTGGAAATAAGCTGGCTTGTTCCGGAAGTCGGAAGGGGCCGGTTTATCGGAAGAGAGGCTTTTATGTGGTAGGAAGACGGCGAGGGGCCGTTTTTCGGCTTTTAAAGAAGCTAGGAAGGAATCCGTTGGGGCTGCCGAGGATGTTTACTTTTGGGATAGGAACAATCGTCACTGTGCGCGCGCTGAGAAAATCCTGGGGCCGAGCCGATAAGTAGAGTCGAGCTTGTTTATACTCAGAGGGAGAAGAGCTGCTTATAGGAAGAATCCGCGTTTATATCTAAAGCTACATCCAGCAATAAATTTCGGATCAGCCTTGTTAGTGCCAACAGAGCATCGTGAGAGAATTTCGCCAAGACGTTCATTCATGATATCCCTCCAATATATCCCGCAGCGCGCGGCAGGAAACTCTAGCGTCGCCTAAAAAAAGAGCTGCAGGTATGCTCACGCAGCGTGCATATAACCGTCAGCGGGAAGGAGAGGGAAAAGCCGGAAGGAAGGAAGGAAGAGGCGAGGCCGGCTGCAGCAGGAGAGGGGCGCGAGCGAGTGTAGAGAATGAGGCCAGGGCATGAACGGCTCTCTCTGTGCGCGCGCGCGGCGCTCAATGAAAGAGAGAGAGAGAGAGAGACAGCCTTGGCACGAGCGCGAATGGCCAGTCACCCTCTCCTATATCTCAATGAAGGGAGGCCGCGCAGCGAGCTGCATATATGCGTCCTCTCGTGTGGTCTTGTTTCTTTTTCGGGACGAGATATAATTATGTAAGAGAGGGGGTGATGCTGCGCGCGGCCTTGGAGCTCGAGGCTGGGATTATTTTTCCATTCATGATTTTTCGCGGGGTGATTGTGTATTTTTTTTTGTAAAAGGTGGCGAGGTGGGAGGAGAGTTTTGGGTAAGGTCTGGGTGAGTGTTGGTAGTAGATTGTTTTTTTTTTAGGGTTAATGGGGCGTGTGCGTGTACGCGAGGCTGTTTCGATAGTGGCTCGGAGTTCTCGAAGGCTCTGGTTTGTGAATGAGGCGAAAGGTGAATGAGGAGGCCACGGTTCATTCATGCTTTTCGGATAATGGATTTGGCTTCGCTTTGAAACGGGACGTTTTTCAAGTTTGTGTGTATACAGTGGGAGTTTGAACTTTGTGTTAATTGCTTTTTGATAATGATTACTGCTGTCGTCAGGAAAAATGTAACACGGTAGGGAGAAACAAATAATTACCATTTTAAAAATTTATGATAGGTTTTTTTTTAACTTTGTAATTTTTACAAAATTAGATCTCTGGCCGATCTACAATTATCTGCTTGACGCAACCCCAGATCCACTTCAAGAACTACTATTTAAACAAATTGTAAATATTTATCAAATAGATTTTCATACCTATACTATATCATCCTTACGATATGCTTAACATTAGTGCAATTACTAGTCAAATATAAATCTGTATCTTTCAACATTTAATTATAACCAACCCCCCATACAAAAAACCTTGGACAACAATTTCCCAATCATCCCTCTCTCCACCATACCAAATCAATAAAAAAAAAAAAAAAAACAAGCACCCTCAATCGCGTTATAAAATTACCGCTCCGTCATCTCACACATCGCGTATTCTCCTCCACGCTCACGGGGAGAAAAATCGTTTCATTTTTCGCGTGGGCAGATGAGGGAAAAAAAGAAAGAGCGCCAGAGAGTTTCGTATAATAACTACAAGGTCCACACGCTCCATACACACGCATACACACACGACGGAAATGCGACAACGTCAGAGCTGCGGTTGATTAGGAGCCTATACGAATGATTTTCTGCATCCCTGCAATTTTCTAGATACACGCGCCCACACTCCAGCGCCGTATGAATGAAATATCTCTCGCGTGGAGAGAAAAAAAAAACAAGCCCCAGAGACAGATCTCGGAGAGACGCGCGAGATATATAGCGTCGAAACGTCAACACAAAGAGAGCAGTCGGGCTTTAATGGGGGCGGTGTTGCAGGGGCCGAGCGCCGCCGGCGCTCTGGTACATATCGATCTTTCGCGGAGGGAGCTTGCAAGCTCCCGGCGAGCTCTGCAAGCTCCCTTCGGATAGGAGATTGCCGATTTTTTTGTTTGAGGTGCGCTTTTTTGATGGTGAGTTGTGGGTTTGAATAGTTTGGGGTTGATAGACGGTTTTTAGCGCGAGTTTGCATTGACGAGACTTTTGTTTGCGTAAGGGAATGGATTTATAAATAAGAATAAAGAGAAAAATGTGTCAGGCTATTACGGAGTAATTAGAGAATAATTATATACGTTGATGAAAATTTTATGTATTTATAGCGCGCGCTGCAGAGGAGAATGTAAGGTTTTATTAGAAAACAGATATTTTTTCCGTCACAAAAAGTTATTGACGTCAGATGAATTTTCGATAGGCCGCTGCTAACTACGACGAGAAAAAACCTATAAATATATTAAAATTAACAACGCTAACGCTCACCTCACTATTACTCATTAACACCTAAGCCCGATAACAAAAATCGCAGTCCCAACTCCACCAAAAACCCGCTAACCCAATTCCATTACCCTCCACCTCACTCCACAACCTCCCACCCATTCACAAAAAAACTCCCCCATCAATCAACCCCCACACTACCTCCCAAAGCCCAAGCTCCCCACCCGCACAGAAAAAACTATAAACACCTTATCTCCCCTTATCGCGGCAGTCATTCAGGTAGCCGGCGCGGGCTCGATTAATAAAATCGCGCTCGCGCCAATCAATGGAGCCGTGAGGGTAGGGGCAGAGCCTCTTTATCAAAGAACCGCGCCGGAGGCGGGGGTGCATATACCCAGAGTGAGCTGCGCTCGCAGGGGAGGGGGGAGAGCTGCACGAGCCCTGCACACCGAAACACTGTAGCGCGCGCCAGTTCGTCGTGGATAGGCGAGACGTTAGGTTGCACGCGCTCTACCCGTGCTGCAGCTATGTGAATTGTAGGATTTGAGATTGTTTCCATTAGAGTGATTTTTTGATTTTGTGCCGTTTGATTTTCGCGCGCTTGGAGAGAGAGAGCTGAGGATAAGGATATTATATAGGTGAGTTGATGGGGAAATTGCGTGGGAATATGAGTGTGCTGGTTGATTTGAAAATCACGTTTTTAGCGTGTTTCTTTGACGCGGATGGATTTGGCCTGATTTATAACGGCCGCTGGAAATAGCTTGTTTATCAATCTAGGATGTCTGGCGATCGAGGATTGTTTGTTTAGTTCCGTGACGCGTGTTTTTTTAATTGTTTACAAGTTTTTTCTATTAATAACATCGATTAAAACCGTCATTCCAAACTACTATTCTTAGTAAACCATTATCCAATTAAAGTTAAAACAGCGCCCTAATTCCATCTCAAAAACTCACTCTTTCATAAAACACAGGCAAAGCAAGCGAAAGGAAACAAACTCCCAGGCGAGTTTATTCTCAATTTAAAAAGTTCCGAGGTCCGGGAAGCCGCTCTCCTCTACTCTTCCCAAGGAAGTGAACTCACTCGCTGATGATTCATTCCAGGAATTCCTCATCCCTGACTGTATATTATTATAATGCCGAGTTAACCGCGCCGCTTAAATCGCGCTTTCATTTCAACGAGCGCGGCGAGCCGCCTTTTGTATTCGAAAATTCTATTTTAAAATCCACGACAAAATCCATAATCCACGTTACATACACCCTCGGCAATAAATTCCGAGCGATTTCCCTTCGAAAGCCACCCACTGTGTGTGTATATGCGTCTGTTTGGCGGATCAGTCGCGCGAGGCTAGATTCGATTTCACGTGTGGGGTGGCAAAAAGAAAGAAGGAGCTGGCTTGTGCAGCGGAGAGTTAAGCTATATGAAAAGGCCAGCGCGAGGGGGGGAGGGATTGTAAATGTGGTAGCTGGACGCGAGGAAAGCCTTTGGCAGTTTCGTCTTTATTTTTGCGATCGATTGTGTTTTTTTTTTTTCAGAGTTGGTGTGGAGAGTTATGTGAGGGTTCGGTGGTACGGAGGAGGAAGAGTTTCGAGAGATTTTGCCGAGATTGATTTGCTTGCTTCCTGGGATAATTGAATAATAAAGGTGAGTTTTTATTGATGTGTTTATATTTGTAATATAAATTAATTGTCATTTAAACGTAGAGTAGAGTGTATTAATAACACTTAATTATTTCATAACTGGAATTATAAATGTTTTTATAAAGATATGCATATGCAAGCGTGGGAGTTTTTGTAAAGTAGATACTTGCAATAGCCATCTTTTTTATAATATAGCATGCTTTTATTGGCCACGAATATTTTTACAAGCAGCCGCTATAATTACGGTTTGTTCGATGTACAAATAGCTGCGAAGTGACTGCAGGTTTCATTTAGGAAAGGAACATGAATTAATTCTGAGCAATAAATACACTCGGCAGATTTCAAAACTAAAAATGCATCGTAAAGTATTTTCATGTATTGTGGAAGGGTTTTATAAAAATAGGTAGAACGAAATTGTGTATTAACAAGTCTTAATTTAGAAATTATGTGGTTATATCAATGTGCATTAAATTTTATTGTAAGTTCGAAAATAAACGAAATCTCTTATTTAACTAGAAGATACATCAGGTACTAATTTTATTATCATTAATTTTGTAAACGCGAGTAAAATGAATTGCTTTTCAGAGTTGATTGCCAATATAATTCTGTATTTCTCTATAAATATAGCAAACTCAAGCCGTCAAATTTCTCTACACTGAAAATCCCCATTTATCTCCAAAAAAAAAGCTAACTATAAACCAACCTAAAGCCGAACCCCGCATTAACCAGCCCACGTTCGTCAATGAAACGTTCACGCCAATCAACCGGATTCCCCGGCTCACCGGCTGAATCATCAATTATAACCCCCGTCCCCAAAATCGATCGCTCCTCACTTTCGAAAATTCCTCCGCCACCCCGAGGAACCATCCCATCTCTCTAAAAACTCCAGAATCCAGCGAAGCTACACAATTGCTTAAAAATAGGCTCGCTCAAAAGCTAGGAGAAAAGCGATATCGGTGCAGGCCGTGAGAGCCCAAAAATAGTCGGAGCGCTGATATTACAGCGCGCGAGCGAGTATATGAATCGGAGGCTCGCGTTCATTCATGACTCGAGCAGCGCAGCGCGCGCATGTAGTCAGTCATCGCGTAGTCGATTCGGCCTTCGTGCGCCGAGCCTCCTGGATATATTTATACGAGCGAGCTCGTGGAAAGCCGATGCGGCTCTGTTCTCTCTCTCTCTGGTTATAGGACGTGTGTATACGGGGAATCTCGATGATGTCGGCTTCGGGGATTGGCTGGTGTGGAGCTTGAGAGGAGATGAGGCTTTTTGTTTTAAAATTGGCTTGCGCTGCTTGGTTAAGGCTTGGGTTAGCGCTGGGAGATTGGATTGAGCTTGGAAGTGTTGCTGAGTGGGATTAGATGAGAATTTTTTTTTTGCTTTGTTTTAGAGTGATTGGAGAAAGGTAATTTTGGGTGTTTGGAATTTCTTTTTAATTTGAACTGTATTAGGAAAAGGTAGAGGAGAGGGTAATTAAAAGCAAATTCACGCTAGCGATGACATCATCGGAACGATGAGGTGACAATATTGCAGCTCCGAGAAAGCAAGAGTCATAGATCAATAACTTCGTAATAGCCGCCAATACGCTGAAACTCATTAACAAAGCGACATTCGATCGGCCGTTTTTTTCAAAACTCTCTCAAAACATTAAAGCAACTAACGACCTAATCACTCGCATTAAATCACTCCCATCCCTAATTCCATCAAACCATACCTCAGTAAAAAAGCGGAAAAATCCACTAAAATTTTTGCCTTGAGCCGCGCGCGCAAAAAAAAAAAAATAAGCCCACGTCCCCTTGACAGCCGAAGCACGAACTCCCACTTAAGCCCGGCAGCGTCGCACAGTCCTCCAACACACGCACCAGCGACGCTCGATATATCGACCAGACGCGCAAGTGAAAACTTTTCTAGACAGCCGGAAGTGAAAATTCGCGCTCGAGTCTATACGTAACTCGCGCACGTGTCTCTATCTCCGCTTGACTTTCTACGACACAAGCTCAGACACACACACACACACATTCACACCTGTGGCTAAGCGAATTCCTCGCGGCTTTTCTGAGAGTATATGTAGGAGAGAAAAATTCGGCGCGACTACGCGTCAACAAAGGCTAGAGAGCGGGGGCCGCCCACGCGCGCGTGTACGGAAAAGCTCGGGGGCGGCTGGAGAGCGGGGGAGGATCGGAAGCAGGAAGCGGGGCTATACGTGAATGAAAGCCGAGCGCGCGCGCGCCAGCGGCAGCCAGACGACGACGGCCTAGTCTTTCGCGGCCCGCGCGGACCGCCGGTTCTCTTTCTTCTCTCTACTCCTTTCTTTCTTCTTTTCGTCTGGCTGCGCTTCTTTCGTTGGCGTTTTTTTTCTGTTTTTGGAAGAGGTTGCTGTGCTGGAGGTTGGTGAGTTGGGGGTCTGGGTTGCCTTTGATTTGTGGGTGGCTTTGGTGAGGATTGATCGGTGGGTTTTGACTGAGCGGTGTTGAGTGATTTGATACCGTTGCGAGTTTAGACTTGGAATTAATTTCGATTTTTAAATAGAGAAGATTCACAGTGATTGCTGAATAAACGTGATTTCTTTTTAGGAAATTTAAATTTATTTTTATCTATTGTTATTGATTGAATTGCGTGCGTTTTTTTAGGTCGCTTAATATAGTCTTATTTATCTAATAATGAATCTATTTTCGTACGATCTATTCGTTAATAAAAAATGAAAAATTTCATCCGTTTCACGTCAGCAGAACGTTACTGTTAACAATATTGAACAAGATGTAAAAAAGCTTTATTTAGAACTAAAAGTAAAAAACTATATTGGTCGAAAAATAAGCTACTAAAAATATAATACTTCCATAATCACAACTTTCATCGCTAACTAATCGATAGCACGCAGCCTAAAGTTCTACTACTAAACAAAATCAACTTCAATGTCCAAAAACTCAACAAATCCATAAAACTATCAGTCATCAACAACCCGCCGAGCAAACTTCATCACCAATGACACGCGTATAAATCAAAGGCAACAACCGATCGACCAGCTCGCATCCCCAGATTCAAAAACTTCCGTTTTCACTCTTTCCGCTGGCAAACAGTCGGCGCGCGCGCGCCAGCTCGACAAACAATGCTTAACAGTGTCGTTAACACAGCCGAGCCTCGGAGTGATACTCTCTGTATTATCCACACACCGGATCCGCTCTCTACACATCAGCCTCAAAACTAGTGTTTATTAACCCACCGAGAGCGGCAAGAAACGATCTCCGTGTTTACAGTGAAGTGACACACAGGCGTACAATCAAGGAAAGATGCACCTCTCCTGCTGAATCAAATCCGGCAGTTATCAAAGCGCGCGCAGTTATACATATCTCTCCGTGCTTATATATACGCGCACGTGTGTGCCGGGCGCGTCGAGGCTGATTGATAGTTTCCTCTTTTCGCTCGCCCTTGGCAATCGTGTCCGCCTCTCGTGTCAGAGCCGCGCGCGCGAGAGCCGAGAGAGTTGATGTTGCCGATGATCGGAGGATGCCAGAGACGTAAGTTTTCCAAGCCGCCCTCGCGGGTATATTTACGCAGCTTATGGCCAAACTGCTTCTCTCTCTCTCTCTTGCTCGCTCGCCCCCCACGCACACGCGGCGGCTTTTTTATAACCGAGCTCTGTGTACCGGATGTATAAAGGGGCTCGTGGCTTCTTACGACTTAATTTGAGGAGCTTAGTTGGGAGCTGCGAGTTTTCGTCTATGCGGGCCTTTTCTATATAGCGCGAATGCGTGGGTGTATTTTTAAAAGATTGTTTAGTAGTTGTTTTAATTTCTTTTGTTATTTATTGTAGATTAAGAAGCAGTGATTTTAAGTAGGTAATCGTTTGTAAGAATTTCACAATATTTCAATTATCGTAGTACTTATGGGTAAGATAATTAAAAACCAAAATCCATTGCATAGATACGATTGGATAACGATCGAGCGATATACATAGATACAAGAGTCAAAGTACACGTAAGCCCGAGACAAAAGAATGCACAAACAGTGCGGAGGCGGCAGGTCGATTAGCGCTATCTAAAAAATTCGTCAGATAAGCTACTTTCCGCGGCGGGTGTATAACGCAAGCCGTTAAATTTAGTGCATGACTTGCCTCGCGCGCGCGCGCGCAAGCTGAAACATGCCAAAAGTTCCTAAAAGCGGCCGCGCGCGCGCGCGCGCGATGATCCAGCAGAAACCGGCGCGCGGAAGAAAAAATAAAACAATCGGCTTATCTCACGGAAGTATTTTCGTGGCGTGAGCAACGCTAAGCACATTACGGCCCGCATCTATCTAGCTGAGCGTAATAACAAACGCGCGCACCGCTACTCCCATTGACGAGGAGAACCGCAAAGCGCGCGGCGCGCTTCTGAATGGGAGGAAGCTTGCGAAGCTTAAAGAGAAAATCTCGGAAGCGGTTCTCACGTGGCTTCTGCGCTGTGAGGCTTATGGGAGGATCGGACGTTGCTTGGAGCTCGCATGTACATCGCGTGCGGCTAATGATGTAATGATACCGGGAAGCGCGCGCGCTCCGTAAGCGTAATGACGGCTCGCTCCGCGCGAATGGCTCCTGCTATTTTTTATGACGAAATTTCAGGCGCTGACTGGCGGAATTAGCCTCGCCGGGGTTTCCTTTTGCACGGGATTGCATTATGAATTGTCACCTAATCGTTTTCGTGTGTTCTACATTCTAGAGCTGACGCTTTGCTTTTTGCTTTGCTTTGTACGTTTTAGTAGAAAATTATTTTATATTTACGTGAAAAATAAATTAACAGTTGAGATAACTTACATCTTTCTAATATACATCATGTTTTCATTTCTAAAAACCTATCTTCCCAATCTTTTGGCAACTTAAATAATTTTATGTCCCTTAAAAGCTTTCTTTTAAAATTATTGAGCAGAGATTGTACTGTTCTGTGGCACATATACTAAAAATATAGCATAATTAATATTTATGAAGATGCTTTAGAGTTTTTAATTAGCTACTTACACCTCTAGCATGCATTCTTTCCCACACTCGCAAACCTTTACCATAACGTAGTTCGTCATAATGAATTAAGTATTGTATAATCAGTCTCATTTCATGAATTCCAAAACACCTCCTGTAAAGAGAGATCAATAGTGATATTAAATTAAAGTAAAGATAAATACTGTAATTAAATTGTGACTTTAAACTTACATAAACAAAGAATGTCTTTTATGGCCTTTTGGAGCAAAAGAACAGTTAACAATTTTACATTGATGTTCTTCAGGAACTTCTTCTTTTAAGTTTAACCACCAGCCATTTTCAATACTGATAAAAATAAAATTATTATTAAATGTAAAAATATATGTAAAACGCATCTACTATTTTATAAAAATATAAAAATTACATACTTATCCATTGAAAGAAAAGTATTAACTGCGAGAACTGGTTTCATTTGTGGCTGTTTACTTTTTTCAGATTCTGAATGTTCTGAATGTTCTGAATCCGAATCAGAATCCACATAAATAACTTCAGGATCATTTTTTACTTCATCTTCATCATCTGAAATTAACCACTCCTTACGCTTACCTGCCATGATGTACTATTTACTAAAAATAAAAAAATAAAGTCATTTATGCTGCACCCATCAATAATAAAACTTGTAACAACAGGCATAATTAGAGATAGGTTAAAAAACAACGCATACATAAAGACTACAAGCTAAAACAATTTGTTTTAAAATTACTCAAGCTCTACTAGAAGTAAAACATGTAACAACGTGTCTATTACAATCATACATTATTATGCATGACTTACAAGAACGTTAAAAAAGATTTCTCATTCAATTTCCATAACAGCTCAGCTTCAACAAGCAAGATCCTCAAGCAAGTATCTACCTAACATTCCCTCTCTAACCACACACAACTTGCTAAGAAAATGAAAATTTTCCAAAAACAAAAACCAGAATCTAAAAAGCCGGGCTCTAATAATCTCAGTCTCTATCCTCTCCACGGCTCTATAACCTTGCGGGCTGCTGCGCGCGCGAAGGAAAACAAAGCCGGAATTAAACCGCGCCGCCATCTGCCGTCCCGAAAAACCATCTCGTTCTCGGAAGTGCGCGGGACTAGCTCGTATAGCTCTCGTCGTCCGCTAGTCCGCCGAGTGTCTGCGGCGGTGCACACGGCTCATTATAAAATCGTGACCTCCGCCGCGCATCAAAATCCAACGTTCTACGTGTCTACCTCCCGTGCACCAAGAAACGTTCGTTCACGCAGCAAGAATACATAAATACACGTGCGTATCACAGCGCGCAGCAAGTGAAAATGCGAACGTAGAGTTATAGCGTTGATCGCGACACGAGAGACAGCTGACTTGCGCTCGGTTTTTATGAACGGTGTGTGCAGTAGACGAAAGGCGAACGCGGCGCATCAACGGGAGCTTCTCGCGATTCATCGCTCTCTGCAGTCTATGTACATGCATATACGTGTGCATGCGCGAAAATCCGCGAGAGCGCAGACGCCTGCGTGCAGCCTCGATTCATAACCGCAACTTGATTCACCGAAACGCCACTCTACAGTAGGTATATATATATAGCTCGCGTCTCTCTCGCTCCATCTCTGTTGCGCTTCTCTCGTATATACCTATAGCTGATGAAAAGGAGGGGAGGGCGGATCGCAGTCTCCGTCGTCGTAGACGGAAATATATACGCATTAGCTATCGTCTGCTTAGCTCTAGCCAGGCCTCTTTGTTGTGTTTCGTAGTTTTAAGCTTGATAACGAGAGCCTATATAGCTACGCGAGCTCCGACACACGTGTTTGTTTATCGAGTCGCGTTAATTCGCGAGCTGCCAGCTGCCTCCCCTGCGCGTTTCTTCTGCCCTTTACACGGAAGCAGAGTGAGTCTGTGTATACCTAGAGCATGATGTCATCTGTTTTCGTATATCGCCGTTCCGGCTTCTGCTGCTTGTTGCTGCAACACGATTGAGTTTGGCTTTTTTTTTTCATCTTGTTGCAGGAGACTCGGAGGCTGCGCTTTACAATCTCCTCGTCCCTGACGACACGGAGCAGTATGTGCGTGATCGCGTTAGCAACTCCAGTTCGGCTCTCTCGACAAGGCTTTACTTAAGAGCCGAGTGGACCTGGAGCAAGGACAAAGACAAATCCGGCATAGAGGGAATGTCAGCGAGTTCAAGTCACAAGTGAGTCTGCTTTAATTTTTGTTTTTGCTGTTCTGCGAGTGCAGAGTGATGTGCTTTTCTTGTTGTTGTTAATAATCTGTAACAGTGTTTTACTCACACCGTTGTTTTACTTTTGTTTTATTAACCTAGACTCTGGCGGTCCACAACGGGACTGGACGATGCTGGAATGGATTTGCGAGTGGCGCAATTCAGTGCCCATACCAGTCGGGAGTTCGACTCTGCCACGACTCCGGCAGGGCTGGAACAACAACTGCCTCTCCTCGTAGCTCTCTGTGCCATTGCTGGTGCCATTCTCTTTGCTTTTCTGGTAATTACTTGCGCCTACTAACAATAATTCTTAATAATCAATTAACAATCGTCAACTCATAATTTTATTTGAAATTTAAGAGTCGATTATATAATTTCTATACTTCAAAATTATCTCTTTGCAAAGTGCTTTTTTAATACAGTTTGTTAATAGTGTGTCAAAATTAATGTTTTGCATTATACTTATTTTCTTGTGTTATTTAACATATATCATTGCAGTCACAAAAGCTTCATTTTAAAAGTACAAACTTAACAATCGTTTCTTTTTTCTAGATTCTGTTATGGCTGCGACAGCAAATGTCGCGTGAGAAGGACGCGGAAGAAGGCGACAGGCGTGGTTTGGTGGAGGAAGGAACAGTCTGTCCTCCAGATGACGCTAATAAAAGCACAAAGACGACGGTCCTGACCGAAACCAAATGGGTGGCAGAGTCTGTCCCAGAAGTTTCAACAGCGGCACCAGTGACTGTAGTTGCTTCAGCAGCTGCAGAAACTGTTTGCACTAAGGTAATTTACTACCTGTTCAGAATTATAGTTTCTATAATTATAAACAAACTAAGCACATGATTGTACATGTTTGTTATTTTACATAAAAAATGTACAAAAACAGTTTTGAGATTAGTGGTTAAATCGTATAAATGATTTTTGATATTGAAATTACAGATTGAAAGTGTGAAGGTGCAGACGGAGACGCGATGGGTACCGGAACCCATTCCGCATGCTTCAACGGCGTGCGTGCAGCGCGGTCTGGAACCCGGAGCGGCATCCTCGGCGCCTACAGATCCCATAACTGCAGCTACAGTCGCGTCATGCCGATTAAACAAACGGTCGCCTCATCGAGAGGGAAATCGGCGCACACGATCCATGTATTCATCGCACGTTTCGCCCCTGGCTACTCCCGAACGCAAAGCGGATCCGCTGCGTCGCAAGGGCCTCTTGGAGCGACGCGGCTCCAGCGCCAGTTTGACCATCGACTTAGCACAGACGACCGAGAGTCCGCCCCACACCGTCACACCCACCCGCGAATGTACTGCCGAGGAATTTCTGCTCAGCACGGGAAACATGTTAACGAGGGCACAATTGAAAAAGGTAATCTGCGATCCAATGTCCCTGCACAAGGAGTTCTGGGAGGTACCCCTCAACTATCCCGAGGAAGTTGACGTCTGCGGTTCCGGAGTGAAGAACAGGTATCGTGCTGTTCTGCCCAATCCGAGATCCAGAGTTGTACTGCCAGGAAGTGATGATCCTTTAACTAGTTATATTAACGCCAATTATGTCAGAGTAAGTATTTGCTGATGTAGTTATCAATCTTCATCTATTCTAATACAATTAGTTGTAAAGCAATGTTTAATTTAGGAGCATATTATTTATGCCAAGAGTAAATTGTAGTCAAAGTAGCTCTCGATCTCTTTAAAACATTTATAGTTTAATTTAATAATGTAAAATTGATTTATTTATATTATTTTTTTACAAGGGATATGACGATGTTGCGCGTTACATTGCAACTCAAGGACCTTTATCGCACACTATACAAGATTTCTGGAGTATGGTTTGGGCAGAGAGGACGCCTGTCATTGTCATGATGACGAGATTGCATGAGGCGGCTAAGACCAAGTGTGAGGCCTACTTCCCACTGGAAATAAATTCTCGACTGCAAGCTGGTTCCTTCACGATCATACTCAATTCGATGGATACTAGGGGTGGCTATACCGTTCGCGATTTAGAAGTTAGGCATGAGAATGAAAGGCGAACTATACAACATTATTGGTAATTTTTGCTTTTTATTGATTATTTTTTATCTAAATAAATAGTATCTTATTTTTTATCATGTTTGAGTTTTTACAAACATTCAAATAACAAGTATTGTAACTGATATATATAACTTTAAACCCTTTTAATTTATAATTATTGATTATATTAGGTATGACTCGTGGCCAGATCACGCCGTTCCTCAAACTGCAGACGCTCTTGTTGGCTTGGCCGCGGAAATTAACACTCTTCCTGGGCCAATTATCGTACACTGCAGCGCTGGAATTGGTAGAACTGGATGTTTCATTGCTCTGGCTACTGGAATGACGCAATTAATTCGTGAAGGAAACGTTGACATATTAGGAATTTTGTGCCAAATGAGGTACGTTGCATTTATAATAGTCTTTACTTTTTTTTGTAACTTCAAATAAAATATTGGATCCGTGAATAACAACATGTTAACAATTAATTGTAGGTACGACCGAGGTGGTATGGTCCAAACGGCAGAACAATACGAATTTGTGCATAAGGCTTTATGCCTTTTCGAAGAAACGCTGGAGCGCAAAACATCAAAAGATGATGATCGACGAGAAAAACCAAAATAAGAATCGTGATTCACCAAGTGGATCAGGTAAAATATTAATTATGAAGGGCAAACAAAAAAATGGTCTCGACTAAATTTCTTCTGATGGCAACAACCGATATGTTGTTTCTTGAGCTGCCATTATAAATACTGCCATGACGTATCTTCGATGCTGAAAAAAATTGCATCGCCATATATGCAAAATGTCGCAAGAGAACTGAAGATAAAACTTGTATGAATTTGTTTATCATCGCTTTGCAATAGCTTTAAATAGCGATGATCCATTCGTAAGCGAAATGTCTAAAATTGACGCTTCGCTTGGTATCATTGACACTAACTATCACTATTTACGTCTTCTATCGAATTAAGAATTTTGACAGTCATATTTATTCATTTTACTAACGATATTTTTTGTTACGAATTTGACAACTTTTATATACCTTATATGTTTTTGGAAACAAAAAGTAAGGCAGATTTTATTGACCGAACATTGGTTTTAAATAATGGCACACTGTCAGGGTTATTGAGCCGATAGAGCAGCTGACAATGTAAAACTTGGACCTGTTTGGTTTACAGAAAGGCGAAATAATTACGAGCGTTGAATTGTTATTCACACTCGGGACCTTTAAAGTACATCCGCTATTGTCTAACTCTATCCAGTTCCTAGGTGTAACACCGTCAATACCATTCTTACCTTCATTGTCATTTTAATCGTCATCCTGTAATCATTATTCTTTACACCATGCTCATTGATGTTGTTACTATTATTATTGATACTAAAATACTAAGCGAGACAACTAAATACCGTTGCTAACATATCGCTATAATTTTTGTTGCGACTTGGATATATATGTAAATATATACATATATATTTTGTCATTAAGAGGATAGTAAAATCTTGTAATTATTAATAATTACAGAAATGCATTTTCTTTGACCAATTTTTAATTTTGAGATGAATTCTCGTTGTCACATTATTATTAGTTTTGACTAGAAGATGACAAAATCTATAAATTAAAAATTGTTTGAAAAAAAAATGAGTTTCCGTAATTGTTAGTAACGGTAAAGCTTCAACGGCGTCTTAAAAACTGATTTTACCATCGTACAATTCGCCAACGTCATTAAAAACCCTCTGTCGAATTTGTTGAGTATCTATTTAGTGGAAAAGACTGAATGTGCATGAATGTAGTACAATGTTACTCATCTTTGCAGATTATTTTATTATACTCTATAAGTAGATTAGATTGCATTGAAAAAAAAAGAATTAAAGAATTAAAATTCGATCAGTGAGGTGTTGACGTTCTAATCAAATGAGATTATTGAAAATAATAATAGTAATAACGATAACAACAATAATAAAAATAGTAATAATAATAATTATAATGATATAATGAATAATTAATATTAATAATAGCAGTAATTATTATCTTTACAAGAATAGTAAAAAAGAATTAATGATTACAAATGAAATTCTTCTTGGGGACAAACCTGTTTGTGAAAAAATTGGAAAATTTACTGTGTTCATTATTAAAGGCCGGCTACGCGTGAACCTTTAGCATCTCTTGAAACTTATTCAAATAACAGAAACAAATGTACGCTTATGTAAAGTTCGTTCACTTATATAAATATATAAATATACTTATACAAATTGTCAAGAAAAAATCACGTACGCTTACTTGCGCGTAGCCGTCCAAATCTGATTCTCGATTGTAAGTTATTGGAGGTGAATAGAACGTATGATTAAAGAAAAGAAAACTAAATATTCTAAATGAAGCCGTGCTAATGGCACTCGTATCACCGCCATTACCGGCAATAAATGCCGAGCGTTTAGCGATACACGCGCGCATTGTGTAATCGTAGCGCAGTTCAAAAAAAAAAAAGGAAAAAATGACAAAACGCTCTTATGAATATGATAATGTTTCAATTCCCGATGTTTTTTCGAGCGCCGTTTTTCCAAAAAGGAAGGCCAGAGTTGAGCATTTTCACTTGCTTCAAAAGAGATACTCTAGTTGTTTAATATTTATTACTTTTACTAATTTATTTTGCTTCTTTTTTACTTTTTTCTCCTTTAAAATTTTCTACAGTAATAACTTTTTTAACAACGATTTTAAATAGTTTAATAATGGACGTTAAATATTTATTTGCGTTTTTAAAAGAAAAATAATTTAGCAACATTTTTATTAATAAAATAATGATTTTAAAATCATTTTAAAAAACTGATATAGAATGCTGGAAAAATTATGAAATAATTGTATATTTATAATTTTTTGCCACCATTGTAATAATTGAGACTATCTTGTTCTTTCAAGAATAATAATTTATCCTTCAATTACACTGACTACAAAAAAGAATTTTATCAATGAAAATAACATGGCAGGATCCTTTTTAAAGCAATTGAAAATGAGCAATACTGTATTATACGAAAGCGCATCTTGAATGAATGCGAGGCTCGCAAGCCTCTGTCTTGTCGTGTACGGGACACATATATATGCATATTAACACTCTCAACATCCCAATGTGCCTAAAAAAACGATCGCAATCTTTACGTATTATATTTACATATATCATAATCAAATTTGTCTTCGACAGATAAAAACAGATCAAAACGAAATTTTCTCTCGCACCACAAATGACATTGCTTTTTCGAGAATTTATCGCTGATAAACTACTATATATACTACGGAAAGACACCTTGTATAAAAAAGTCTATTTTCACGTATTACAAGATCTTTTATAATACACAATTATTGATTTTCGCTTCGGCTCCAGGATTTGGGAGACACTATAGTTTTCCTCCTTAGCCAGTATAATTGCTCTTTTTTTTACTTCGTTTTTTTCTTCGTTTCAAATCTCTTATGAAACTCTCTTAAGAGCGCTTAATCTTTCCGTCATATAACTTCGTTTCAGTTGTCAGTCGTACTCAGATAATATTGATACCATCATTAAAAAATTTACCTTGTCAATAATATTTACTTAGGATTCAACGTGGCGTTTTTGGACTTGTAAAAAAAGCACATTAAGAATTTAAAAAATTGTTCTCAAGTACGGATGAACTGCAAAAAAATATTTGTACATCCAAATGAACTTATAACTAGAATTCCACAAACTCAAATAGCGATGTTAATTAAAGCAGTTTAAAATTTAAATATGAAAAGTGTTCTTTTTATGACTTCGGGAATACAACGCCGAATTCTATGTCGCTTTCAAAGCAGAAAAGTACCAAACTACTTATGAGTTTGTAAAAAAGACTTCAGTACAATATTAACGAAAACTACACGCTAGTCGACTTCGTTATTGTACATTTTAAATTTGAAAATTTCATCTCTTCTTGATTTTATTACATATTTACATAACGACTGGCAAGTGAAACGAGAAAATACGGGAAGGTTGTGATATATTTAACGTGTATGATACCTAGTGTACAGAAAAGAGAACGAGGGACGAAATGTAGGGAAAAGTGAGCGGCGGGTTTTTGTTATTTGACTTGCCGCAGCTTGAGAAAAAATATAGTTAGAAAAAAAGAATTAAAGTCGTTGTGCAGTCAAGTCACACGGCCGCGAAGAAGATGATGTATGCGTGCGCGTGAGTAATGCGTGTGAGTGTGCGAAAGCAAATATAGATAATATATATACCTAGAGAAAAAAATTTCTATCGTCGGACCTGTCCTTCCTACATCCGTTCTATATATTATTTACTTCTTCGCCTTTTTGCGTGTACCGCGCATCCAGTGTTTAATCCTACGTTCAAAAAAGAAGCGCAACTCTTTTTTTTTTTTTCATTTTGTAAATTAAATTTTTATAAGTCGTTGCTGTATATGTTTGTCTCGCGTTTGTAGACAAGTTTTTACGATTATTATCGATTGTTACTAGAGATAGCTGATATACGTATGATTATTATATTAGTTCTTTTCTATGGAAATATTTTTATCTTCGGTCTGTTATGATTACTGATGACATCACTGTCTATAATAATCTTTTGTAATGAAAAATCGTAGAGAGCTTTTTATTTATATTATATATGCGAAGCGTGCAGTGAAAGGCTTATGTACAATTGTTACGCGAATCTCATATTAATTTTTATTTAATTAAAGAAAAATAAACGTTTAGTTCGCTATCAGTTAGAGCTTGCCATTAATTGTATTTTTTGAAAATGTGGTGAATTTTTAAAGATGTATAATGTAATTTATTTTAAATTATTTTTTGACATCTCGTTTATTGCGCCATCGATATACTGGATGTCGATTGCAGTCGCACGTACATATATATATTTTTTTTTAAACAATGAAACAAACGGGCATGAGCGATCGCATCGAAAATGTCTATGGGGTATGAATATAAAAGCTGCCGCGGCCTCGAAAATAATAAGCCAATTGGATATAATGAAAAACGATTATAATTATCGACGGAAGCTGCAGCTACAATAATTTTAGCGACCCCTTGGTGTTCAATTGTATTCGAATGACGTAAATAAATGTTTATAGTATCTATGGAACATGAAAATTGTAGTTTTGTTTAGCATTACTTATTAACCTTTTAACCTACTTTTTTTTCTTATATATCTATATGAGAATTAGCAAATTAGTGAAAATTAATTATTTACTGTAATTACCTTGTAAATCATTTATTTGATTTTCAATGATTTTAATGAATTGTGGTTTTTCTTAGGTAGGTATATGTAATTGATATTTAATATATTTTTTCAACCCTCATAAAATCTGAGAAAGTGTTAAAATTTTCAAAGATCAATGACAAAGCAAAATATAAATTAGTGTAATAATAAAACAAAATATTGAATTGGGAAAACACAAATATTTTATTTTCATTTTAAATATTTGTTAAAGTTGACAGAAATGAAGCCTTCATTTTTACTTATCAACTTTATTTAAAAAGTCATTTTTTCTTAAATATACGGTTTATTTAACATAACATTTTAGGAAAAAGTAATAGAATTATGTGGAAAACAACAGTTGTACATCATACGTCGTCTTTCTTTCAACGACACTAAAAATTATCGCAAGTTACAGAATACACGAAATACACTCATAAAACATACAAAGTGTTGTATAAAAATACCATGTAAAGTATTCGTAGAAAGGAACGCAAAATAGATGTTAAGTACAAAACCCTGAGACATCGTGATTTATTGGACATTTTATTTTAAGGTAAAAAGATTTGATATCTTGTTAAAACAGCATGAATTTTGTTTCAGTGTGCATATAAGAAAATTATATAATTGTAAACATAAAAAAATCTTTGATTATTTATGTTACAATAAAATTACGTTTCATTATTGATGTACTTATTTACAAAGACGCGTACTTATGGATCCGATTAAACTTTTATTTATTTATTAAAAATTTTTACCTTTATTATAGTTATAAAATCACGTATGTCTTTGAGTTTCGCTGACTTTTGCAAACATCTTTGAGCGGCGCTATGGATCATTGTTTGATAACATAATGATTTTCGTTTAAAATACTTAAAAATATAAACATTTTAATACGAAATTAATAAATCTCAAAAATTAAAATAAGATATAAATTACTGTAAATATTTTCACAATAATCACACAAAAAATGTTTAACTTTATTACTTATAAATTTATACATTGTAATCGTAATATGCCTAGACCACGAGTCTTTAAAATAAATTTTGTTTCTTATGATATAAGATGATACTATATGGTTGATTTAGTTACATGATAATATTATATATTTTCGTTATGTCTCGATATTGATCGTTTTCCTTCGGTGAATTGGCACTGTATTTTAAATATTCAAAAAATTAAGAAGGTTTAAAATATTTATTTATTATATGAGCGTAAAAATGTTATGTGTGGATTATTAGATACCGCAATTCAGATTTACAATATATGTTTACCTTTTTTTTTTTATAAAAAATACATGAATATATACATAATAATAGCTGTTTTAAGCTTATTAAAAAGAAAAGTTTGGCTTATATTCTTTGTTAATAGAAGTAGATTAGTATAATAATAATCAACATCATTTTCCATAAAATACAACAAATGACACAATCGTAATGCAAAAATGATAAATAAATTTTTGCTATCTATAGATAGAATAAGCTATGTTCTTCCAAAAAATCGAATGTTTTAAGTTCTTTAAAATATGGGTAATTGTAAATTTTTATTTTAATTTGCACATATGAAAACTTTTATATAAACGTATAAACTTCAAGTGAAAATCAAGTAAGACTTTAAATAAAAAATTAACGAATCTATTACAGAGGAACATATCTATTTTTTGTGTATTTAAAATTGCTATATAATTAAATAATAATTAATTATTGTGAGATTGTATGTATGGGCAATAGGCATCCCTAGTAATTTGTAAAAAGGTGAGTGGCAGCGCAGCGCTACCACGACGACGCGCACGAATCAGTCGCGTTTAGAGCCAGAAAGAGAACGGACGCGTTTCTCTTTGCTGGAGCCTTTTTTCAGCCGCTTTTGTTGGAATGTATCTAGATCAAGATTATTCGCGGTGTTTGTTATTTGTTTGCCACCACTACCCAAGCTACAAAAATTATAAATAACTTTTTTTTTGTTTAAACATTTGGTGATAAATTTAATTCACTAAAAAAAGAAGATTATTTTGAATTTTATGCCATTTTTTAAATTTGGAACTTATTTAAAAATATAATAATGATATTTTAAAACAAGAATTTAAAAAAATGATTTGAAATTAATTGCGTTTTCAATACTAAAAAAAGTATGAAAACGATACAATTTGACTGATTTTGTTTAATTTGATATTCTAAATAAAAATAGTCTATTAACTTTATAACTTTATAAGTTAATAATACCAATTTTTATTGCAGTTATCTCAAACTGTGTAATATAAAGAGTATGAATTTAGTTGCATTATATACGACTTATACCTGAAAAATAAATAAAGATCTATGCTGTCACTTACAGAAAATGCCCATTAACAAGTATTATAAAACGGTCTTATTTTCTTTTTAAATCTCCACACAGTTTTGCTTCGATACTCATTAAAATGTACAATAGTATCGTTGCTTTTCTCTATACAAAATCTGTAAAATGTTTGTATAAAAATAAAAATAAAATTATCAACAAAGTCTTTCTAAAAAAGAGAGAAGAGACTGATGCGCGACTTATAAATAAATTCATACTTATATACTCGCATCTATAATCCTGAGTTGTAAATAATCAGAGATATTTTTAACCTAAAGTACAGAACGATTTCATACACAAAGTATATGGAATTCGGGACAACATAATTAGGACTAATTTCTTACTCTAACTATCGTTAGTTTATAAATTATAAATTAAGATATTGACTCAAATCTTTGGTACGATTGCAGTATAATTCGGTCAAACGATAAATAGCTGATTTTTTTAAAAATTTTACTCAAACTGATATTTAACATTTAATAATGATTGCATTATTTTTATTATTATTATTACTATTATTATTATTTTATTGTAATATTTAAAACTTAATAAATTTAAACCAATTTGAATTGAAAAAAAATTATAAAGAAAACTTAGAAAACAGTAGTACTTTTCGTACCTAGGTCGTGAAGTTTTGCAGCCATGTTGCTAAAGTAATTTTCATTTTTTTGAGTCATAAGTAATAGTTCAACTTAAGAACTACTTGAAATTTTACGTTTACAAACAAAAGTCTTTCGTTTTACAAAACTATTTTTAGCAAGCATGTGGTATTTTTAGTACTTGTTTGCATTTGACCTCATCATTTATAGACATAGGTTTTTCGATCGTAAAACTGAGTTTTTATAAGTATACGTAAAAGTGCACTTTACAATAAAAAGTAGGCTGGCAAGTTGAACTTACGGCTTAAAAACGAAAAATAAGATTTACATTATTACCGAATCATTATATGCATTGCGTACGACTTATATATAATAATCACACCAATATGAAGCTGGTCCCTGAAGCTGTTTTTAAAAATAAATAATAACAGTTTCAGTTAATTCTTAGTATCACTGAAATTGTTTTATTACAACTCACACTTAACGGCTACAAACGATATATGAGCGTAATAGTTGATAGTTTTTCTTTTTAATAAAACATCTTTATAGAATATTGATTTTTCATAGTACCATCCTCGCTGATTGACAAAATATATATTTTTTTTTATTTTATTCAAAAGACTATTTAAGGCAAAAGTAATATAACCTCACGAAAGAATTTAAGAAAATTTTAAAAAAGTTTTTTAACATCTGAAACTATCCATAAAAGCACATAAATATAAAGTTAAAGATAATATTTTATCCCAACATTTTATCAATGGCCGAAAATCATAAAAAAACAATTTAGCAGATCATTTAGAGATAGTTGAAATTGTTAATACAAATCTTGAGTAATACTATTCGGCGAACTTCAAATGGGTTGCAATCACGCAAACATACTTGTAAATAGTACATTTCACACATATTCTGGTGCGAATTCGCTCATTTATGATTGTTATACTTTTGGTAGTAAGGTGAAAAGACAAACACTTGGAAAAGTTTTAAAGTATGAAGATTCAGGAAATCAACCTCAACAAAGAGGACTTATACATTTTCACTTAATTACTACCACAAATATAATAATTCTTCTAAATGAATCATAGAATTGACTGGAGTACTCACTAAAACATCGCTTATCTGTCGTTTTTGCGTGAATTTCTGTCTACGCTTATAGGTATCTCTTCTGGAAGCGCAAAGTGTAAACAGATCGTCAGCGGTGCATCCGTCGAGGAAGATAAAAGAAGACAATGAATGAAGAACATGCATACGTCTAGTATACGAAACATATATGTATTTGCGTAAAGACTAGTCCCCAAATTTCGCTCTCGTCGATTGCGCGTTCGTAACGCCATTATATTTTGCAATGCAAGACAGGAATTCAGTAGTTAGTCTAGTCACGCGATTGATCTACGTATGATAAAGGCAAATGTGAAGTTCTTTTCATTAGTGTTATTCGATTGTTTTTCTTAATAAGTTGCGATTCGATTCTTTTTTCCGATCTCTCAAAATCTTTATAAACATCTCTTCTTGTATCACTACTTGACTTCGCCATCGATTGTACTCCTCTCAGATAAAACTGTCAGCACGCACCGAAGCTCAGTTGATTAACTATTTTTC
Organism: Eupelmus urozonus; assembly: GCA_900480035.1. NCBI lineage: Eukaryota > Metazoa > Arthropoda > Insecta > Hymenoptera > Eupelmidae > Eupelmus > Eupelmus urozonus. The sequence continues at coordinate 1,535 of UELX01001645.1, read as the reverse complement.
CATTTTGATGTATACTCTTTGATTGTGGAATAAGTTGTTGTCAAACATTAATTATTACAGTGATTTGAGTATCATTTTTCAAACTGCTATGTTTTACTATGTTTTTGAACCGAAACATTTTAAAACGGCACGCCAAGTTTTTGTCAAGTTTTTGTCAAGAAAACTCGCTTTAATGGAAGTCGGCTTGAATTTGGAATCACGCATACACTCGAGTCATGACGTACACTTCATGATGCAGTCGGACATTGGTCAGCAATCACCAAGCACCCATTCTGCTCGGACTGAAAACAAAATAAGAGATGTCGCTAGTAAAAATTAGTTTTGACCACTTGAAGCTGGCGAAAGCTCGAAAATCATTAAAACTCACCGCTTATTAAGATCATGTGAAAGTCCTGTTTGATTTGCATCTAACAAAAATTTCATTTTATTCATTTTTAGCAATTGCAGTAAAAAAATTCTAAACAACGCCAATTATTCTTAACATTAATTTTTCAGTGTGAATTTTTAAATATAATTTTAACCCTTTGATAACATTTATATTTTGATTATTTTAAAAGCTTATTTTATTAATGGGCTTAAACTCAATTAAATTTACTAAAAATAAATAAAATATTTTTTGATAGTCCATGCGAAAAGCTCGATTTGGCGCATGCTCGAACAACGAAACGTTTTCTAAATCTAGCTTTGTGCACGTCATATCAAAAAATACGATTTGATACATGAGCGAGAAAATGATTTCAACTAACAGTGTTCTTTTCACCCTCGCTTCGCTCAGGCGCAAACATCTACACGAGGCCGAAATCATTTTCTCGCACTATAGTATCGAAATTTACTATTATACGTTTAAAAATAGTAGAAGATAATTTTGGTTAATATAAAATTTTATACTTATACTTATTGTATATCATGTATTATTTTATTACATTTCATAGCACCATTGTGCTTTAAAACTTAAGTACTAGCCGCACTATTAAAAAACTTAAATTCTAACTTTTGTATCTACTTTCCACACATTTTTAAATCAATCAGTTCATCACACAATTTATTTATCAAACCAGGCCTAAAATGATTCTTAAGAGTATTGTGTGTAGTACTCACTTTTGCTTTTCTCAATTTTTTATTACTTTTTTTAAAAGTTACCGATGGAGTTTGCAGTGCTACCGTCATGGAGTATTTTAAACGCGGTCCGGGATAAATTGATGAACTGGTTGGTTCAAAAACTTGTCGTAAGTGGACATAAAAATCAAAATTCAAGGTTTCTAACTGTTGGCAGTAACAGAGACTAAACAACGTAGTTAGTTTAAATATGCCAAAATAATATATGATAAGTACAAAAACTTTACATTAATTAAAGTTATCTTCTACTATTTTTAAAAGTAAAAAGTAGTTATTTGATTTATCATTAGTAAGTTTAACTTAAACTATTAAAAATTTTTTAATTAATTTTTTTTTATTGTATGTTTTTATTTGATATTTTTAATTAAGAAATGTGAAAGAAGCGTATTATATGGATTTTTTGTATCTTTTTGGTACCC
>UELX01001644.1:0-40685 GCA_900480035.1 Eupelmus urozonus | reverse complement strand
AACGTCGACTTTAATAAAATAATATTACTAGAAACAACTTGGTTCGTTGATGATCAATTTCAAACATCTCCTTTAAAAAAACTACATTTACGAACAATTCTACAACTTTACATTAATTAATATTGTGTTTGCAAACGGTTGAAAATTAAAAGAACTTTAAATAATTACATAAAACTCCTCATTTTGTATATTATGTTATATTATACTGCTATCTATTTTATTCAAAACGACTATACGATTGTTGATTTTAAAATAAACGAATCTTTTAAAATTAATTTAAAAATAAGTACTTTTACTTGGTATTACTAATTTATTAAATAAATAAGGGTTCTAACCAAGAATCGGTATTTTTAAAGTACCTTGATAATTTTATTAATTAAACACAATATTCCTAACAATGCTATTCAAAAAATAATACATTTCTAAAAAAATACATTTGTAAATATTTAAAAAAAAATTATGCATCATATTTTTTGCAATTATATAACTTTTTCTGGATTGCCAACTCCGTTCATAAAAAAAAGGGATTAAATAATACGGTTTCCATGTAGAAGTATTTATCAAGTAATCTTTAATTTATTTCTCTTTAGAAAAAAAATGTAATTCCATTTAAAGTATAATCTAAATTATGAGTACCTATAGGAAGCTTAATAAATATAAACTTTTCCATCCATTATCAAGTTACTTGTGTGTATGTGTGTTAAATGTATGTATGTGCGTGCGTATGTTGTGTGAGTGTGTGTGCGTGTGTTTGTGTACTTGTGAGTGTGGCGTGTGTGGTTATCCAAAAACTTTTCTCTTTTGGCGCAATATAAACAAAATAAATTAAAAGTTTAATGTTAACTCTACAATTATTAACAAATGTGTTAACATTTTATTTAGTAGGTTTAACTAACTAATGAATAAATCTTTTCAATAAAGAGCATAAAAAATGTGAAAAAACCAAAGGTTTAAATTTTTTTTAGAATGCTCTTTTAAACTAGAAGGAGAATTATTATTTTGAAATTTTAATCTCATTAGTTTTAAGAGCAAACTAAAGTGGGGCATCTGTGCTTTAGTAGATTCATTCCAGCGGGCGTTATGAAAAAATTTTACGCTTTTTTCTTCAAGCAGGTCTAATTTTTCCGTAATTAGTTGTTTAACTACTTAAAGTGCCATTTATATTTTATAAATAATAAAAATAATCGGTTAAATACCTTTAATTACCCACAAACCCATTAAAAAAATATAAAAATAAACAATTCCATATATTCGATAAATTCAGCAACAAATTGCCAAAATTCCCAAATGGCCAATATATAATATCACCGCCTCATCTCCCCATCAAAAGCGCCTCTCAATTCAGAACCATCGCGTCGAATTCCTCCGAATTTTTACGCTCGCATTTAGCCGCTCTCCCGGATCATTATCCTCACTTCACCGAGCCCCGGCAACGAAGCGCTCTGCCCTTACACACACACACACATATATATATATATATAGTCCTCAATTACAAGCTCTCGTACACAACGCTCTGAACGTACCAATTTCGCAATTAAGCCCCAACTCAAAGTCACAGAGCCTCAGCCCCCGTGACTATTCTAATCCCGAGAGCTCCTTTGCGCCTCTCATCCAGCCCTCCTCCGCGCGCTGTTTTCATCAAAGCTACTTCTTCCCGGAGCGCGCGCAACGCAGCTTCGATCGTGCCGCGCTGATCGCGTGTAATCCAGTATACTCGCTAACGGGCAAAGTATATACGAGGCCGGCTGACAGTTTAAGTAACGCGCGCGCCGCGGGGGAGGGCCTTCAGCGGCTTCCGAGAGAGACTCGGCTTTTGAAATACGCGGCCCGAGCTGAGCGCGTTCTCTGTATATATACAGTCGATCGGCTGCCTGTGTATATGTAGCTGAGGGTATAGTTGCGCGCGTGGCGCGGTGCACGAGGGCAGACATATATATTGAGAGAGAGAGGGTAATACGGCTGAATGGAGCCGTTGGAGCTTTTCAGAGTTGCAATTTTATTAATACACTCGATGGAGCTAGTATTGAGATCGATGCAACTGGATGAATAAGTGCGGGGGCTGTTTGCGATGGGGATTTGCGATATTGAGTGTGTTTTGATTTTTAAGATTTATCGACTGTTTGTTTTTCTTTTCTTTTGCATGTGAAAAATAAGAAAAACAAAGCAAGCTAGTCCAACAGATAATATGGTTTTTTAGTAGAAAGATGCGTGGAATTTTATTGTTCACATTAATTGTGAATTGTCTAGATTGTGCTTTTTATTTACAAATTTTTTTGTTTTTCTGATATTTTAGTCTTTTTTGAAAAGTGGAGGAAATTTTAACAACTTTTACAAAGAAATAATATAGTTTGCAGGCTGGTTGCCTGAGATTGCCAGAAGAAGTCAAAGATTTTCTAATTTTAATTGTAAACTAAAACCGCATTTGTTTGGTATATTTTGCTTCCAACAGAAACTTTCAGAAAGAAGCTTTTCACTGAAGTTTCTAGTTTAATTGTATTTAAAATGTAATTTTCAAAAAATGCTTTTAAACATTATTCATACAAGGAGAATCATTAAACTTAAAAAGGCAATATAAACATTTTCAACAAAGTAGTTTTTTGCTTTCGAGGAAATAAATTTTTACAAAGTCCACAACTTTTCAGTAATTACGACCACTTCCAATCGCGTTTAATGGAAAAATAAATTCATTATAATTTTATTAAAATATTCATTCAATAAGCAAATGTTGCTCATAAATTATTAATTTACCTCGAATGAATAAATAAAAAAGTTGAAAAGCCCTACAGCTCCATTCGGCCGTATTAGTGCATACGTACCTGTATACGTGCACTACATCACGCACATAGCTATTCTCTCATATATGGTACCGATCGAGAATACAGAAAATGCGTTTACTTCGGATTGCGTATTGCAAAAGCCGTCTCTCTTGGAAGCTGTGAAAGTCCCCTGCGGCGTGCATTATTTAAATATGTATCAGAAAAGTATAATGGTTATTATGCTGTGCACGGAGAATGGTTTGTGATAATTTTCTCTAGATTCGATGATGATTTGCAATAGATTTACAGCTTTACATTAACGTAATAAATTTTTGTAGAAATGCGTTATCCTTAAAAGATATGCAAAATTGCCTATTACATAAAACTGAATTATAAGATGGAATAAATTTTTACAAGATGAAATTTATAAAAAATATAGAATTTAAAAAATTATGTTATTATTTGAATTGCAACTTTATATAATACAATCCACTGTATAACACTTTTACGAATTGTAAAAATTTTTTCAAAATTTAATGCCTAGAATATTTCCATCTCTGAATCCTCAATAACATCCTTTCATTATTTTCTACCCAGCCGCAATCAATAATCCAAAAAAATTCCCAAAAAATCTCACATCCCTCCCAACCCCACCTCCCCGACCATCACATTTCCCAATTTTCCAGCGGCCAAACCGATTAATCGTCCCGCGCAATTTTTGCCCCCTCATTGTTCCGCTTACAACGCAGCACCTACATTCCCAGCCTTGTAACTCTGAAACGCGAAAACGAGGCCACAAATTCCAGTCAGTAGGTCAATCCTTTCTTCCGCAACTCTGGCTATCGATGCCGATGCTCGCCGCGTCGCGCAACGCGTTGCGTCACACACATACACTCAGAAACTCACGCGCGTGCTGGCCCGCACGTGCGCGACGGATAAAGAAGGTATAATGATTTTGAGCTGCGCGAGATATCGCCATTTCCATTTATACGGCTTTTGGCAGCTCTACCAGCCGCGCGCGCGATTTTTCCGCGCCGCGGACGTGAGAGCGGCTGAATTCGGAAAATGAATTTTTTTTCGGCCCGCGCTTTTCGGGGATTTCGGCACGATTGAATTGCAAATTCAATTTTTTTTCCCCTCTCCGTATTAATTAGAGGGTTTCTCTTGATTTTGCGAATTACTCTTTCGCTTTCGAGTTCCGGCTCGGCTCTGGAAAGTGATATGATTTAGTTTTACAGTTCACTTGATTAAAGCTTCCTGGGAATGAAGAATATCGTTTTAACAAAGTACAGTTATTTTTCGCGACCGTTAGTATTAAACCACGCTGGTGGAGTTTTAACGATACCGAATACAGCTGTCCAAGTGAATTCCGAGAAGATGATCTTTTTTTTTCGAGTTACAGACGCACACGACTCTGCAGCGGATCATGTAAAATTTGATAACTCAAAATACTCGTGACATTACAAGCTTCGCGTTTTACTCTTGGTTACTTCTCTCTGATATCGTCTCTACAGACGATATCAGAGAGAAGCAGCCTGTTGGCAAACTCGCATTTTATATGTACAATAACGCTTGAGGAGTTTCTCAGAACGTTGACCGGTGCTTTAGTCGTCGAGAAATCCTAAGCGCTCTTATTATGGCTTCTATTGAGTTTTCTGATGAAAAGCTCGTAATGCCGAGCGAGTTATGATGGTTCTGTTGTAAACTATTAGTGCTTGTTATGTAAAAATGTTTTCATGTGCTTTTGATTAAAATGATGTAAATATTAAGTAGTAGATGGAAATAGTAGGATCTATCGTTGTGAGCGAGTATTTCTTTTGAGAATGGTGTATGAAAAAACAAGAGTAATGAATAAACTGTAGTTCTTTGTGAATTCCAACTTTTTAGTAGAAGCACTTTGAAGAAATGGAACGTGACTTACTGCAGAAAAGAAATGTTCGCTTCAGAACGCACGACTACTATGAAAGAATCGTAAAATTCTTTATTCTTTCAGAATAATATTTATTTGATCAGACTTTTTAGAAGATTATTAAAAAATGCTGTTTGAATGTATTTAAAAAATCTAAGCTTAAATTTACTTTTTATAGTCGCTTATCTATAGTTTAATTCTTATTTTATAAAAATAATTGTATCTTTTTACAACTCACGAACTACTTAGCATTGATCAAATATCTGCCTGAAATTATTTTCATGGCAAAATAACTACTTATCCGATTATCTATGTTTATTTTCCGAGATATAGGAAACAGCGATTCATCAATCACGCGGCTAAACTTCAGACATCAAATCAGTTGAACATTTTCGTTATGCCGGAGCTTGCATTTATGAATATATTTGCAAGCTCGTATGTTTGATAAATATGAAAGTAGGATTAACTAAATTGGAAATCAAGGTAATTGATTATATCTAAAATATTGCAATTACAATGAAATGTTAATGATGATTACATGATCATAAATTTTAACAATTATCATTTATACAGAGCGCGAATTACGTTCCGTGCAATATAATTGTAGATACTAATTGTGGACATATATATGTAAATTAGATCATAAAGGGATATTAAAGGGCAGCTTTGTTGATTTTACTATCCAATATGTATAATACTACCAATCGATATTTGTCCACCATTTGCATATTTCTTCTAATACTTCTGTGCCGCAATTAACAGTAACAGTTGTTGCATAATAGTAAAAAGCAATTTAAATTGAATTTTAAACAAAGATGACATAATTTGGCTATTGTATTACTAAGATTTATTACTAAATTTATACTTTAAAACGATAATAATATGGATTAATATTGACAACTAATTATTCATTACTAAATTATCGAGGTAGAATTAATGATGCATGTTATATTAGTAAAATAAAGCACAGCTATTACTGCTTACTTAATTTTATTTTCGAACAATTTCTTATCAATCGCGCGACAACTTAGATTATTTTATAATTTAATGTTGTTCTTAAGAAGGCCTTTACAAAAGATGACATTTTAATGATCTTGCCAATTTAGCTTCGATAATCGAAAGCGAGCCGACTGGAAACAAACGGCTCAAAGCGGTGCACGGCGAAGGAATGACGTAATAAAACTTTAACGCTAAATAACTTACGTAATTTTCATTAAAGGCAAAGAAAAAGTTCGATACAATTAAGAAAGTTTTAATAAAATACAAGTACGCGGTAGAGATACTTGGCGCAATTTTCTCGGCCGAGAAGGGAGGAATTAATTTTTGATTGCCGAGATAGCTTGCGGCCGTTCGAATAAATTTCGGTACACCTCAATAAATTTCTAATTAAATTCAGACCTTCTCCTCGTAGGTGGTATTCGAAAACGGCAGACTATGTCCCAGTGCCTGTGAATTCCGACGTCGAATTCTCGTCGTGGCCGACAATGAGTCGAGATTCAATATTCAATCTCCCCATTCATGCGCGAGAGGCGCAGAGTCTCACTAACGAGCGATCTTAACTTTATAACAGGCGGAACTCGATAGACGGATATTTAGTTCCGCTCGAATAGGAGCGACCGCTAAATAATAAATTAACAAAACAACTTTTGGTATAATAAGCTTGAGTATTAGCGCTACGGGTCCTATTAGTTAAGCAGACGACAGGACGTTATGATTCAGTATTTGATCGGTGAAAATCTATAGCTAAAACAGATTTTTTAAAAATTGTTCATATCTTCTATTTAAGGTTTTATAGGTAAATTAATACATGACTTAAATTCGTTTTCGTCTTCCTTTATTTTAGGAATGCGATTTTATATTCTCATAAATCTACATTTAGAGAAAAAATAATATAAAAAATGTTAATAATGTCTTATAATATTCATTACTAAAAGTATTAAGAAATAAAATAATTTTTATTTTTAATTTTAACCGAATTATATACCATGATTTAGAATCAATACGTAAATTATATACATTTTTGGATTCAACGCAATTACTTGGCTAAAACGGTGAAAAATATTTAAAAAATTTTACCAATATATACTGCAAATTTGAGTAATTTATCGCCAACATATTGCAATCATAATGATAACATTTTTTAAATATTTCCAATATATTGATATATTTAAAAAAATTTTTTTAAAATTACTTTCGGGCTCTACTCATATATCTAGTCACATATTAATTATGAATCACGGCCTATATTGAAAATATATTATGTTTGAAATTTAATAATTTCGATTTTTTACGAGGCAAAGCAATTCTGATATGTATGAATAAAAAAAGAATTAAAAGAATTAACTAAATAGTTTATTGTCTTATGCCTTGAAAAGGGACGTTAGTCAAAAACACGTCCGAAACGTCGGCAATGAATAAATAAACTTTAATTCGCGGAGATCAACAGTCATTATTTCTTCCTTAAAAGAATTAAAATAATTAGAAAAGTAAGATTTATCTATATGTACAGATCTATACGAAAGAAAGGCTCTACCAGAAACTGCTGACAAAACCTTATAAATGGTTGCACTTTTATACGTAACTTCCTAAATGTATATTGCATTAATTATTCTTAACATACATACATTTTTGGTAGTTAAATTTGATTAGTTTGTTTTATTTTATCTAGTTTTATACTTGTAGTTTTGTTTAAAATTTAATTTTTTTATTTTTGTAATTTGTGCCTTCCCATTTATTTTGCTTTTAGTAAAGTTTTTATTCATTCTTCTTGTATTTTTAATGTATTATTTATCGTTTCTTTGATTATTCCAAAACTTGCTAATCTTTTATGCATAGTATTCTTATTTGAACGATAAAACAGATTTTATTAAACAATATGGACTTAAAACTACGAATATTTTCTGCATTCTACATATTCAATAAAATATGTGATTAATTTTTTATTCCTTATAAGAAAGTCATGTAAAAAGTTTCTAATGCCTTTATACTGCAATAGCCATGTCGGACTGTTTGAGAATTTGATGAGTACTCGCGCACTTTATAACTGATATGCAGCTACTATTATTTCAGAATTGTACTAGTAGCGACAAGATCGAATGACCAGCTACCTTTATGCCTTTAATAATAAAAAATTTAATCTACAGTCATGCTCAATGCTCTTTCCAAATCAAAGTTCAGAATTGAAGATGCCCCACTTTCTATTTTTAGTACAATAATATAAATATATTAGTTTTTAATCCTGTGATGACACATTAACCTTTTAAGTTATATGCACATTTTCTCGTTTACTGCACCTTGTGATAATCTGAAAGCCTGTGAAGAATTAAAATAAACTTTTTAAATTTTTTACGCAGAATATTGCATTTGTTTGAACACCGCAAAACACTTATTTCGTATCAACAAATCGTCTATCTTGAATTTTTGTTTAAAATTAATTTTTTATTGATTTTTTTCTCATCTGAAATCCTTCGAAGCATGTTTATTTATTTTAGCAAACCTGTATTGATTTATATTGTAAGATTAGAGTATGCTATTCACCTCAGATTCCCAGAATCACTAATTTATACGATATGAACATTTACGATCAGCCACAATATAGGAATTTTCTTTTCATAACTTTGCATTTTTGCCAAATTTATTCGGTTTTAACTTGGTTTTTATATTGAAAAAATGTATTCAAAAATTATTATTCAAAAACAATATGCTTACTATAATTAAATACTTTAATTGAAACAATTTTTTTGATCAAGAAATTTATTTTTTCATTAAGTCGTCATTCCTGAAATTTTCCCATGTTAAAGCATAGGTAGATTCTCTCGTCCTTTGACCTCTCAAGATCCTCCCAAACCTCTTTAAAGACTGAGCTAGTGACGGTACTAATTAATTTTAATTGATTTTCTGAAGCACCATTTTTTATAAAAGGTTTTAGAAAAATTGGTTGAATTCTGGCTATGACTTAAAATTCTTTTATTCAAGTAGTTTTATTAGTCAAAAACTCATAAATTTTAATATAAATTTGAAAATTTTAATTTCAAACAGAATGGAATACTAATAAACGTCAAACACTTTTCAGAGCTTTATCTACAGTATGAATTATTTTTTTAGGTTTCTGTTTACATCTTATTTAAAAACAAATAGATAGAAAGTTAAATTTTAAATAGAAAAGTGAGCAAATGTCTTGTCAAATAAATATCAATTTTTACAATCTTATTACTAAAGATCTCAATTTTATCTAATTTCATACAAATGCCGTGTTTATAACTGCTACTTTTTTTTAGAGTTATACACAGATTTATTGAAGTTTAAATTTTCACTCTGCCATTTGGCAGAATATTGGTTAAAAAAAATTTAATATTACAATAAAAAGGCAGCGTAACTACAATATTGAAAGTGTACTTTAAAGTTGATAGTATGATATTTCAAGCGACGGAAGACGCATTCGTTTCTATTCGTTCTTCCAGTTCATCTTCTTTTCATTTTGGAGTTAACAGTTTGTCTTCGTAGTGAATGAAAGAAGTAATAAATCATTTATTCATGCGCGAAGAAAAGAATTTATTAAAATGTAGCGAACGGTTCTTTAAATCTCAGAAGCTATGGACTTTTACTAACTATATTTGGTCGCCTGACAGACCCTTTAATTCAATTTAAAAATTTTTACAGTATGATGATTTTAATATTCTCTTAATGTAACTATAATTACAAAGATATTTTAGCAAATATTTCTATATACTGTATTTGTTCAAGAATGTCTTTATCCATTATTTCTTTATTAAAAAATTTATTTAAGGAAAACAAATTTAGAAATGAAAAATTCTCAAAAAAAATTTTTTTTTATTTTATTATTAAATTACTGATGGAATCCGAACAATATTAAATAAATTTGATAAAATAACATGAAAAAAAAAATAACGTTGAATAATGTGTTTGCCTTATTAAAAGTATTTGTTAAGTATCAAAATTTATCATTTTTCTTTTTCTTTCCTTTTTGGCTGTTGGTTATTTAGGCGAACAGGTATCATAGCAATTAACAGTTTTTTTTTATTTTGTATCTTTTATGATTTTTTACATTTTTGTAATTAGTTTTTTTCTACTACTGTTATTTTATTTATAGGTGATACGATTATTGCAAATTAGAAAATTTGTCTAAGGAGATACAAATTGTAGAAATTATTAGTCTGTACTAGTAATGCTCAGCTAGTTGAATTATTTGCCACGGTATGACGTGGGCATAGTAAAATTGTTCTAGAGTATCTGTGAATTTTGTAAGGACTTACATGATGGTTTCTGATATATGTATTTTTTAAATTAATTTTTGAGTTTATTAGTAGTTTTGTAAAATCAGTAGTTTTCAATTAGATAAACTATTCGATTCTCTCTCCAGTAAACAAAAATGTTGCTTTGAATCTCTTATTTATTTATTTTATTTATTACTATAGCTTTTGTGATTTCAAACGGTCTGAATATTCTTGACGTTTAACGCATGGATGTTGCTTAATTTTTAATAGTTATATATACTTCTTATGAAACATCAAACCTGGTTTTTGCATGAAAAATAAAAATCATTATTGTCTTTTTGAAATATTGGAGTTAAATTTACATTTTATATATGAATACAGTAGCCTTATTTTATCAAAGTCAATTTTTTTCTGACAATTGATCATGTAGCTATTGAAAATAAAACTTTAATAATTATCAAAAATTTATGTTCGTAAATATCAATTTAGGTAAGGCGTATAATAGCACTGTTATCGCCTTAATGAGAGTTTGATTGAATATAAGAGCGTGAATTTTTTGCATACTTTTAACAAGTTTTCAGCTCGATCTTAGAAGCAAGTATAAAAAGTTTCTCGAGGGCGAGCACGCGCCTGTAAATGATCAAAACGAGTAAAGTCAAGTAACGAGTTTATAGAGTTTTTTTGTCGAGAGAAAAAACTCGATAAGAAAGTGCGAGAATTTTGATTATTTAAAAGAAAAAGTAGATCGCGTTACTTCAATAAGCCAGCGGCAATTTCAAAACCTCTTTACACAATACTTTTAAATAAAAGAAACGCCCCAGTCCATTTATAATTAACACGTTTTGCAATCTTAAGCTCCTGATCCTTGAATAAGGACTCCTTCAAAGCGAGCCCTTCCGACTAATGGCATCGATCTGACAGCAGCAGCAGCAGCAGCAGCAAGAATCGTTAAAACGAACAGGGGGTATCGTTTCGCCCTCTCCCAGATCGAAGCGGTAAATAAAGACACTGAATTTTCAGCGGGACTTTGCCGATTACGCTCGCAAAAGGCACGTCCTGCCGCTGCGTCCTCTCCTCCATCCTACAATACAATCCATTAATGCAAATTCAATCTAGCCGAGGGTATAAAATTCCAAATTAATTAAGAGCCCCGCCGAGGCTCAATCGATAACTTCTCCTACGAAGTGACTAAGATTCCGGTTCGAATTACAGAGACTCGTCCCTTCATAATCAAATAATCCTCCCTTTCACTTCTACTTCTTAGCTCTCGCCGACGACGTCCCCCCAGTCCCAATCCGTGTCGCTCCTCCTCCACCTCCTATATATTCTAATTTCGCCTGATGCGTCGAACGGAATTTAACTTCCCGGATAGATAGCAATCGAAGTTTTCTTTCATTTGCTCCAATCTGAGACGGAAGCTGGAACCTCGACCCTTTCTATCTATATGTGAATGTATATATACCTGACCTGCAGGGAGAGTCGCCCGCATAGATAAGAAACTCTACGTCGACTTTTCGGATACTTAAGAAAATGGGCCATTAGCGCGCCTCGCCCTTGTACCTTCCTATAATTTACTCGCTGTCTTCTTTTTTTCGTTGGTCCGCGACTTTTCCTCGTAAAAGATCATCGATTTTTGCCGGCGATGAAAAGGGTAATAGAAAGGGATACTCTTGAACCTGAGAGATTTTGATGGACAGTTATACTAGGAAATGAAAATCTTTAATGAATGTGTAAAATCTGATATTTGAGACGGGATGGCGGATGAGCTTGAAATACGGATGGGTTAATAATTTTAATTACAGGTAGTTGAGGTAGCGTTACAGTGATTTATTCTTATTTGACTGAATGTATCATTTATTGGATATGCATTTAATTCGAGACCTTTATTATAGAATTTCAATTTTCGTAAAACTTAAAATTATTTAATATAACCTCGTCCATATTTCATGAAAAGCGGTATTAATATCAAAAGAATTAATAAACTCCACGGCAGCCAAAGACATTGTAGCCACGAGTAATTATCAGTTTTTCTTTCTCAAAATAAAAAAAAAGAACACAATAAAAACGTCACGTTACAGCTGCTTGAATCGCACGAAGTTATCCGCTCGAGAAAGCAAAAGATCGATTTCTCTCCCTTATACGATTTATTTTTACTTGTATCAAACCCTCGTCTACCTCCCCGGCTTCTTATAAAACTTATTTATGTTACATATCGGTCTCGAGTTTAGTAACTTTCCCGTGGACTCGGCAGACTTTACAATGTTTCCCAGACGGCGGCGCGACCCCAGCAACTTCAAACAATGAGCCAGCAGTGAAATAAGAGATTTCCGCCTCTCCTATACGCATCCCGTAGAATTCGATTAAGCGAGCCCCCCGCGGACCGCTGGAAATTATCCGAAAAAAAGTCAATAAACTCGCTTCTTTACCGAGCTCGAGCTTTGGTGTCTTAATAACTGCGAGTATCGTAAATCAATATACCGCGGTCGCAATTGTTGATTACGGCGTAAGAAAATGTGTAGAAGAAAGTAAAGCTCGTCGGAGCTTGCGGTTAATTATTTTTCCTTCTCCTGTATCGCGAATCAACTTTTCAGGGAAAAAAAGTAATTTGCCGTTTTAGTATCAATATCGTAGCGATGATTAGTAAGGAAAAAGTTACTTTCGAACGACGGCGTTTTTCGAGGCTGGCTGGATTTTATATTAAGCTCGCAGCGAGCGCCGAGAAACTTTTTACCGCAGCGTATTGGGAAATTTACTTTTATCATTGGAATTCGAAAGTTTCCAATATTTCTTATAATTTGCCCGATACCGCGTTAAAATTCATACCTCTTCGTTTTACTACCCGCGGTCGGCTTTTTTTTTTACCTTCATTAAGTGCAAAACTCTGTAAGATATCTCATTTTACGACGATAACGCAATAATTTTCCCAAAGAATATAAAATCCCTGTAAAGAAGCTGTACACCCTGCCGTAATAAAAGTCCCATTACAAAAGCCAACCCGTCAGCCCCCTCCAACCAAAAGCCATAAATTATCGCTCATCCAAACAAACACGCGACCGGCCGCGTCATTAAACACCTCTCGTAATTACAATCAAATTCAACCTTACTCAAGCACCCCTAATATTATAACCTCCCACCCGTTCAAAATTCCCGGAAACAAACAGTAATTAAACCCAGACGCTTGTCCGAGTCTTTGACTCTCGGCCGAGTTTTCCCGTGTCGTCCCTCTGACAAGTCGTCCTTGTTTCGGATTATAACCGAGTCACGCTCCCAGCCGCATTTTAACCCGTTTAATCCATCAGCGCGCGAGGTAAATGCTATGCCAGCGAAACGCCGGCCACTCCGGCTTGCGCAGCTGCTCCCTTTTAATTTGAAACAATCATCACGCCCCCGCGATAGGCCGCTGCTATTAGCCGGGGCTGTGTTCGTTTGCTTTTGCCGGCGCTCGCTCGTGTCAAATTGATGGATATGTGTAGAGCGATAGAAAAATTCCGAGCGCGATAGTCTGTATATCGCAGCTATAATGCAGTTTAATAGAGATGAAAGCACACGGAGTGATTTTGAAATCGGCCGTATGTACACGATGAGAGTTCATATGGAGCCGGGAATTAAACTGGCATTTTCGATTAATGGAGCTCATTATTTCATCGGCGCGCGTCGTTCGTATAATTAACGCTGATTACACGCTGCTCAGCCAAACAGTTTTTAACACGCGCGCGGCCTAATTAAAACTGGCAGCTCACGCTCGCAAAAGACAAACGCGTGCCGCTGACAAAAAAGCGCGATTCCGCCCCACTATCCGTCCCTAAAAACAAGCCGACTACAACAAAGATCAAACCGAACGCATTGACCAAAGCCAGCGCTCCATAAAACCCGGGTGTAAACACGCGCGCAACGTGAGCTGACTACTAAAAAAAAGGCACGCTGCTAATAATCCTCTTTTCGTGCGGAAAAAATATCGCGCAGCTGCTCCGTATATATATCCACGAACGACCGAGCGAACGCGCGCGCGCAGTCAGAAATTGCGTGTACGTATACTCGCCGGCCGCGAGCTTGAGTCTCTTTCTAAAAAGCCTTTGTGCCTCTGGATGAAAAAAAAAGGAGAGAAAGGCTGATTTTTAAGGGCCTTTAACGCGGATTCGCGCTCAGCTTTGTCAGCCGCCGCGGCCGGCCTATTTCTGCTTTTGAAGCTTGCAAGCTCCCCCCGCGCTATATAATCAGCGTAGTTGTGTGCAGCTCGCATATAGGTACAGAAAGCGAGCGGGTTACGATCGCATGAATGAAGAAGCGCGCCTACCTGTGCATTCTCGCGCTTTTTTTTCGCAATGAATGTAGTACGCTGCCTCTCTCTAATATAGATGCGCAGCGGAGTAGACGCGCGTGCGCGTGTGTATATGCATGCAGGGATGATTTTCTCCTCGCGCACTGGTAATTCATCAACGCCAGCGTGGCCATCCGTCCTCTGCAGTAGCGGCGCTCTGGGCCACTTTCAAAGGCCGCGCTCTGCATATGCATTAGGAGCCGTAATTCACTTTTTGTTTGGTCGCGCGCCGCGCCTGTTTTTCGCTTTTCGGACGGGGGGGTGGATGCATATAGCAGTAGGCTGCTTGAGAGAACGATTCGTCAGAGATCGAGAATAATATGCGTAATTGGCTTTTTATTTTGAGGATGGGCCAGGAGCGCGACGTTTAATTAAATAACATTAATAAGCGCCGAGGGCCGCGCTCTTTAGCCTCGCGGTTATTTAGCGCGCGAGTTATGAGCGCCGTTCGTTAACGTCGCCGGCGTGTGTGTATGTTTTAATGAAAAGTTTCGCCTTGTTATGTAGCGATTTTTCACCGCTAGACGTTAAAGCAAGCTGCACGAGGCTTGATTGATTCGACGCCGTTTGTCAATGAATTTACATACTTAATCCACAACAAACGCGTTTATTACGATAGAATATCCGTCGCGCGAGCTTTATTAATTTCCCGCTTTTTGCCACTCCGCGACGACATAATGACTTAACCGCTCGGACCGCTGGGAACTTATATTCAAAGTTGCCAGCCCGGCGCGGCCCGATAGAAGATAAATAAAGCGCGCCGAGTGAAGCGCGATTTTCGATAAAATACGATAGCAATATCTCTATTTCCCGGCTATCTCGGCTCTCCGGGCAATATCAATTATTAAAATCCCCACCTGCGAGCGCGGGGAAATTTTTCAAAAACAACCAACTCGTAAGCCGCGAGAAAAAAAATCCATGCTCACACATACATAGCCAATCGAATGAGCGCGGCAACTTTGCGCGCTCGGTATATTTCATAAATAAAGCCGGGGGGAAAGCGGCGATCGATGCTGGCTGAGTGGCGCCGGGCTTCTTGAAATTTTGAGCGCGCAGGTGCGGGCCAAACTCTCTCTCTCCCTCCTGCCTCTGCCAGACTGCACTCGAGCCTGCTCCTAAGCACGCCGAGAGTCCCAGTGCGCTCCTAGAGCGGAGAGTGGGCGAAGATTCCGAGAAATTGTGTTTCCCCGCGTCTGTGTACGTGCGCGGCTGTGTATGATAAGCCCGGAGTCAGTCGCGCAACTAGCACTTTAGTGCGGGCGCTCGCAATCGACTGCGGACTTGTGTGTGTGAGAGCCGTGTCGCTCTCTCACTCGCGGTAGGGTAAATGCTTGATTAACATTCCGTTTAAGGGCGCGCGCGTATTCGTAATAACGGGCCTCTCGGAGGCCGGAAGCCGCTCCGCTCGCGAGTTATTTAAGAATTCAAGCCGGAGCGGTTTAAGTAGCTGCTTGCGAGCTATTGTCGGGCTTGCTGGCATATGCTGGATGCTCAAATTAGCGAGCTCTTGTGGCTGGAGGAATTTATAGAGCGTCTGTTGCCTGGCTCGCTGATTAATTGCTTTTATTAATTATTGATGCTATAACGATGCGTCAGCGGTGCTTTAAAGTCCGAGTAAATATCCACTTTAAGAGGATGCGCAGCGCTTTTTCGTGCACGGCTCGCTGAGACTTTTTTAATGATCAAAAAAATACAGGCCGACCTCCCGGCGTTTTCATCGCGGATCGAGGCAAATTCGAGAGCCGCCCTCTCTCGCCTTTCCGGATATATATCCCCGCGCAAATTAAAGCTGCGATATGTGGCTGCTTTAATTTGAGTGCTTTCATCGGGCGCGCAGCGATCTGTTACAAGCCAGCGCCTTGCCAAAGCGCGTCAATTGGACTTGGAGCCAAAAGCCCATCCAGCATAAAGGTGAAAAATAAAAAAAATAAGCGAAAAACTAAAGCGTAATCCAAGAAATGAGCAATTCAAGCAAGCAATTAACTCGCAGCGCAGGGAGAGTTCATCGTCTCGGCGAGTTAATACAGCGCAGAGCGAAGATGACTTTATTGGCATCGAGCGAGCCGTATATATAGCATCTCGTCGGCGCACGTCGAAGCGGCTTGTCGGGATGACGGAGTAGCGCGAGCTGACGGATCAATTAGGGCCGGGGCGGACGAGAGAGGCGGGCTGGATAACAGGCACGCGCCGGCCGCGCGACTGAGAAAATATCCGATAGATTGATACGTTAGCTGGGCTGGATGTCGAGCGACGCGCGCTCGCGTGAAACAATAATGATTCGACTGCTGTGCTTTCGAATATCGAGCGAGCTGCTGTCTGATGAGAGAGGCTGGCAGAATAGCGTGAACTATGGCAAAACCCGACTGCGGATGGGAGTGGGTAACTAATCACGGCCGGCGCGTCGAGAGAGAGAGAGAGAGAGTTTCTTGCGTTGATGCGCGAGCTGGAATTTCGCCGGATGAAATGTAGGGAGGAAGTCGTCTTTGCCGTGCGCGTCAAAGGATTCGGATTGAAATTTCATGAGGGGGCGATAATGTTTTAGAGAGAAAAATTCCTTGGGAGCGAGTTAAAGGGTTAAGTCACGCGTATAAAGCTGATTACCTTTATATAAGTTTAATAAAATTACGAGCGTCAACGTCAGATTTGAGACAGCTGTCGAAGACGCTGAAAATCCGTTTCCTCAGGCCCGCGGACCCCCCGAAAAAGCAATAACGCAAACAATCGCCGAAACAGCTCCGCGTCCAATGAGACAGCGTCCCGGAGCCATCGCTCGCAAAACAAGTCCCTTAATCCGTGCCATCCGGCGACTTTCAATCTAGCCCCGAAGCCGGAATCTTCCCCGAAAATGGCAGAGTAGAGGCGCGATTGGCCCGGCCGGGCAGAGGGAAAAGCTCTCTAGTTTCATATCCCGAGCTTTTTTCCGCGCCGAGGAGCTTGCGCGCCCCGGGCGTAGCCCGCATAAGTCAGAGAGAGAGAGAGAGAGGCGGGCGCTTATGTGACCTACGTGCCGGCGCTCTAGCTGCGTATGATGCGCTCTCGAGGGCCATAAAGGAGAGGAGAACGTCTTGCAGGACCCTGGCGAGCTGCCGAGTTTGAGAGAGCGCCGCCGGGAAGCTATATACGGGAGTTACTCTTTTTTCCCCGGCAGAGGCTAATGTGCAGTTAATACGGGCGCATGTGTGCGCATCTGTGTGGCCTGAGATTGTTTATGGGCTTGTTGGGGAAGCTCGACTTTTCGACTTTTTATTTTTCGGAGAGTTTTCGAGATTGTTTATTTAGATTTAGACGGAACTTGAAGTTTACTCTCTCGCGGTGGCTGCTAGGCAAAGTCTAGAGTTGGAAAGCGCGCGCGAGCGCGCGTGAATTTTGAATGATTAATCTTAAATTCAATGAAAATTTAACGCCTCGCGAATGAACGCTGGCGAGTTGCGAATAATATTATAATAATTTATTTGGGACTGGTTAAGTTTAGTGAGGTATTCGCTAGCCTCGATAATACGATAATGCCCGCTGAAACTTAAGCGCGGCACGGGATAGAGTAGCGAGCGAAAGCTCGTGGGGTATTATACTGCGCGTGCAGGGACGAAAACAAACTAAGTAGGAAATGCGGCTTCCTTTGTAGAGTGAATTTCAGCAAAGCTCCTTAGCGTACACATGTGTCTACAATCATGCGCTCGAGAATCAGAAATAGTTAAAGTGAATTTGCCGATACAGCGATAGAATGTATCTTGCGGCCCGGGATATCAAAAGCGGGCCTGGCTTACTTTTATATGTCTGCTGCTCTGGAGAATGCAAAATGCGCTTTTTTTTCAAAGAATAAGTGCAGAGAGTATACGCTATGGGCAGTACAAATTTTATGCTATTACTTGGAAAATATTGCTTGCGAATTGTAATTGTAATGGTTTTGCATACAATTCATTTTTAAAAATCGAAAAAACAGTTATTCATTTAGTTGCTAACTTCAATTTTCTAATTGCAATTATCCTGTGCATCACTCTACATCGCTTCTATTTTATTGAATGATTGTAATTTGAAGCTATTAAATTGAGTAGCTATCATTCCCTGTGACGAGATGCATGCTTTTCCAATTAGCATTGTTGTTTTAACAAACATCAATACTCTATTATAAACGTTAATTTGAGTACATATATTTATATTTAAAATAAACATATTCTATTATTAATGATGAAAGACACATATATAAGTGAAATTCGATCATAATTATGCGGGAATCAATCATGTATTTAAATATCAATCATGAGTACATGCATGGACCTATAACTGAATGATGAACTACTACTAATTATTTAATAAAATTATATTTTTCAAATTAAAAGTATTATCAAATTATTTCCTATAAGAGCAACGTACACTGTCGAATGCACTTATTAAATGTTACAAATTGAATCCATCTTATTAATGAAATTTCTTCAAAAAACTTTCAATTTTGAGAAAACACACTCATCAATCTCAGCCAAGCAACCTCGCCGTCGAATTCAAATCCGACAATTATAAAGCCTATACATTACAACGAAAAGTCCATAAATCTTCATAAAAAAATTGCTGAATCCAGCTCTCCCGCACACACATGAAGTTTCCTTCATGAAAAGAGCGTTCTAACAAGGTGTCAGAGTTTACTCGGCGAAAAGCACTTAAGTACAGCGGAAACAAAAAAACGGGGGGGGGGGGAGAAGGTGGTGCGCGGGTAGAAAAGCAGAAACTTCCTTCCGAGAAGAATTACAAACTTTATACGCAAGTCTCAAAACTTTCGCAAATCCGTCGTTCTCCCCACACGTACAACAAGCCAGCTCCCGAGTCCGACGACGCTAAATTATAAGCTCTTATATCTCTTGGCCTGTCATCGCGCCGTGTAGTAATACCAAGCCGGGCTGCGCTCCGATTTGTCTTTTAGCGAAGGGGAGTTCTTTAAAAAATACTCGCTGAACTGTTGCGCTTGATTTCTTAGGGCGCGTTATGTGATTTATTATGAGCGAGTGCTAAATAAATTAAGGTTTAATGTCTAATGCGGGAGGCTCGGTGTAACGCATCGATCGTTACACGAGCGTATGGGGGTAGTAAAGCATCATTACGTTCTCATTTTACTAGCTCGGTCGAGGCTAATTGTTTTAGCGCTAAGCCTCATAACATAAACGCGATTGGAATGGTGCAGTGCTCTTGAGCTAATAAAATAGATAGATTGTTGGAACTGGTAATTTTGGAAATTCTATACTTCCTTTCATTTTCTTTCAATGGTCTGGTATAATATATCGTTTGATTTTCATCGGTTCTGTTCTCGTGATGGGATTTGAGTTTCATTAATTATTGTAAGAGTAAATACTGACTGCACTCGGAACCATTGCGAGTTAACACGCTAAGTTAAAAATTATCCATGAAGAAATAATTAATCGAGTTAATCCCTTAGTTTAAATGTGTGCAAAGAATTTAAATTGCTTACCTATCAAATATTGCTTTATAACTCTACTGACTTTCTTTATTAAATAAAATTTTTAATTATTAATAATATATTAGTACATTGCAGCCTATATAATATGGCTATTTACGTATATATTTAATTAACTCATTATTCAACGCAAATGTACGCCCAAGGCTATGTATATACATGATCCAAAAAATCCACATTATAAAATATTCATGATGTACAGAGCTTTGTTACTAAAATAACTTAGCCTCTGATTTTCTCTTTTCAATTAAATCGCGTTGATTTTGTTTATTACTAATAATATGTGCATGCACGCGTACCTTGCGTGTTATGTTAATTTTCTGTAAAAAATTCGTTTTTACGGGAACATTATAAATTATAAAATGTGGAATATTAAATTATTGATTTTGAAATGAACGTTATTAGTAAGAAATTTTTCATATCCATCTCTTACTATGCACATTTATTCCATTTAATAAATTCAAGTATTCTGGAACAGGTGCTCTTATCGATTTTAAATGTATAAAGAATCCTTTTAATATTTATAAACTTCACGATTTTAACAATGCCTGGAAAAATAAGTTGTTTTTAAACTCTTGCTACATTTAAGCCCGCTAAATATTCGTTCAATCAATTTTTAGTAATTCAGCATAAAAATATATAAAAACGTATTTGCTACGATACCTTATTAATTTGTTCATTAAATTTAACGGAATGTCTTGGAAACAAAATTTTTATTATTTAATGTAAAGTTTATTTTCTTTGATGTAAGTATGAAAAATTTTGCTTTAAATAAACGTGAAAATTTTTAAAATTCAATCTAAAAACACTTAATTGCCTGAGGTTATCCATCTTCCACTTATAAGAGATTTATTTTCTTCTTCTAGCATGGTAAAAATTCTGAAATCTCATTTACCATGTACTCGAAATCTAATATTATCCCTCAACCAACCCAGAACCTAAAATTATCTCGGCATCCCCTCAAAACTCACCCTCATCAATATCATTAGCCAGCACATCCTCAGCGCCGGCCACCTTAGCAGCTATAGCGGCAGCTCCGCAGCCAGCGCCCACATCCAGCACCTTAACACCTCTCCTCATCCCCTCAAAAATCCTTGGTCCTTCATCCAACATATACCTAGCCATCGCCTGGCCACCGGGCCAGTAGATCGACCAAAACGGATCCTCGGCGAAGGCGTCTGGCAACTCGGTGCCGGCCTGATGGTAGAGCGGACAGTCTGGCGTGAGCAGGTGCAACCGGAGCTCGGGCGTCAGGTGCTCACGGCTGATGCGCGTCTGACGCTCGATCGCCTCCTCGATCTTCCGAGCCGGCGAGCTGCAGCTGGAGCCGAGCCCGCGAACGAGCTGCCTCAGCCCCGGGCGCATTTGGCTCATGTGCGAGCGCGGAGCCGGCCGCCGCGACCTGGAACAGATTGGAGATTTTTTTTTTTTTTTTTTATGGTTGGTCGTTTGGGGGGCGATGGGCTGGGAAGATGGATTGTTTTGTGTTTTAAGGAGGGAGTCTGTTTGGAAATATTGAAAAAAGAAAAGTTTTGAGAGGAGGGATGGGTAGATGGATGTAGCTGTAAATAAGAGACTTGAAATAAGATGGTTGGGTCTTTAAGCGCATTCTTTATTTGAAATTTATACTGATTTTATGGAATTAATTTGATCGTTAATTGTTGTAAACGTTTGAGAAAAAATAAAATGTACATTAAAAAACATTCAGTCGCTGCTGAGAACAGTAAAGGATTATGTGAATGAACGTCGTTTAAGTAGACAAAGCCCGGGTATGCTCAGACAATGGAAGTATGCATACGCTTATCATCTTCATTTCAATTTATATCAAAACCAAATAAATAACATTTTATTTTATTAAAAGAATATCATTGTTTATTTCTGTATCTGTTTTATTAAGCTGTTTATAGGCGCTTTTTAGTATCGCAATGCAACTGAAAGTTTTAAGCTTGCAAAAAATGCAACGATACATAAACGTCAAAGCTCCTTTGAGGCTCAAAAATGATACGTTTAATAAACTTAATTCCCGACAGCAGCTAAATAACATTATTATTAAGAAGATTACACACTAAAATCCTCAATTTACCGAGCGCATGTTATCCGAAGGGAGGATTAACGTCGCGCCTGCTTCTCGCGTTCATCCTAAGCGTTGTAAAGTTAGACCGTTGCAACGGTCTGAGAACGTTTTTCTTCATCTAACGCGTTTAAGCATCAAACAAAACTAATTTATTTGCTGCCTCGGTTATTTATCTTGCATGCGCCGCTTAATCTTTTTACATTTTTTATACACTCGAGCGGTTATAAGAAGCATTCGATAAAAGTTACGCTGGAAAATTTTATGAAAATTCTGTTTTATTAAAAATGATTTTGGATAATGACGTAAGTAGTGGCTGACCTTATTTACTATGTAGCTGCGGAAATTGGTCTCCATTTATTTGAATTATTGTAGATAAGATTGAAATTTATTTTTTCTTGCATTTTTTATAACGATAATCAATTAGTCGTTTTATCAAGCACAATTTTGATAAATCTATATTTTATAATGATAAGATAATATCACTGCAACATCGATTTTTCATTCTCCAGCTATTGCATTACATCCCGTCATCCAACTTATTGTCAATGGAATTATTTTTCTTGCGATAAAAATATAACAAGCTTATCCAAGCCCAAACAAAGTTAGCCAAGTTAAAAAAAAATAAAATTACAGCAGAGCAGGAGCAAATTGCTATATCAAAGCGGATAACCACGCAATTTTTTTCATCAAATTCCTCGTCATGAAGTATTAAATTAAGAAACGTAATCTCCGTATCAAAATCTAATCAGGAGTGCGGCTCACTCTCCGGCTAAACTTCTGTCTTTCTCTCTCCAGTTGCCGGCACGCGTAGACCTTATCTAAAAAGTTACGAGATAAAGTTTCGCCAGATGGTGCAAAATCGAAGTTGCGAAACTCGTAAGTGAAACGCGTGGCCTTTAAATACCCCGCAACTCCGAGCCAGCCCCAACTTCTTCTGGCTTTTCTCCCTGGGACTGCATTAATAAACGCGCCTTTTCTTTTGAATTGAGATATGTGTACTAATTAAGTGTTCGCGAGGGATTAGCATGAGAATGGCGTTGATTTTCATAGAAATACCTCGGCGGAGGCTCCGGGGCCTGGAGCGCCTTTATTTTTTTTTTGTTTAATTAACATTTACAATGGTACGGCTACAGTCTTAGTTTAGCTAAGGAAAAGTCGAAAAATCAAGTAATTAAAAGTCTGTGCTTTTCTTTTGTTTTTTCCCAAATTAACATTTTCTCGGTTCTTCCGAAATGTTTAATTGAATTTGTCACATTAACAGGAAATAATTAAAATTATAGTATTTGATTAGTAAATTTAGATCCTTTAGGTAAGGAAAATTTGTGCCACGAGTTTCACTATGTTTGCGTTGCTCTATTTGTACTTACCTGATTGCTTATTTACTAACCAATCATGTTGCAAGATTAAAATTATTTAACGTTTGCCCGCGATTTACTAACATGTTTCCAAATAAACAATTCCAATTACAAATCTCTAGTTTCAACTTCTCAACTCGTTTCTAAAAAATCTTATTAAATTGCAATAATAAGACTTTTCGAGACAATTATCTTTCTAAAAGTTTAATTGAAGAAAGACAGGTAATCACATTTATGAGGAATTTTATTTACGTCAGACCTCTGGCGAGCCCTCGGCCAGGCCTTTAAAAGCGCATGATGGCATAAAATGTATAGGTCTACTTTCCTATTCATTTCATTGAACCATAAAATTCGAGCTTTACGCACGGTGCGTCGAAAAGAAATCGTTTCATTTTACAGCGAATGCTGCATGCCGCGCATGAGATGAGCGAGGAATCCAAAGAGAATGTGATTAAAGTTCGATGTTGTACACAAAGAAATGACGTATAAAAACAACAATGCATATAGAAGGAAACATTTCATTAAAATAATTCAAAACCATTGAAAACATTAAAAACATTATCATCAAGAATCAACTAGAAACCACACTCATCTCCGAAACTTGAGCTTCCCTCGCAAAAGAAGCAGCCCAAAGAAGCTCGCAGCTCCATCTTCTCCAACAATTGGCCTAATAAACGCCGTCTGATTAACTAGCGCGCGGATTAGCATAATTTTCAATCCCACCGAAAAACAAGCACGACTTTCCTCCGCGGCCCCGTGTAGATCACTATCGCGCCCCTTTTTATCTTGTCTCGAGCGCAATCCAATTTCGACGCGCCGGAAGAGACAAAGAGAGAAGCTCGCTGTGTAAATACGAAAGCAGCAGCGCGCTCCCGAAGCGAAAGAAAAAAAGCCATACTAAAGGCAAAAAAAGAAGCTGCAAAAGCTTACTCCCTTAATTTCGGCGCCGGAATTCCAAGCCCAGGGATAAGCCCGACTACTCGAGATCATGAATATTCGTCAGGGCTCGGCGTATACAGCCCCGCGGACGCTTCGATACCTCCGCGAAGTTATGAGTTAAGAGAAAAGAACCGCGAGAGAGAGAGAGAGAGAAGAATATACCTAAGCCTTATTCCGTAGGAGCGAATAATGAAAGGTAGCTGCCGCGCGGGGGAGAAAGAGAAGTTTCTCGCGGGGGGCAAAGTTACGCGCCTTCGGCTATTTGTGCGCTTTCTTTTTCTCGCCTCCCCCGCTCGAGCCTCAACCTCCTTTTCTTTACGTGCCTGTTTCGCGATGCACGAGCCGAAGCTCCTTCTCTCCTTTTTTTTCGTTTCCGCGCGCGCGTTTCATCTCGTTCTCGCCTCAGTCATCAAAGCCGGCCTTTTCCTCTCTCTCTCTCTTGCTCTCTCGGAGCGAGTCTTGAAAAGATAAACCTCGGCTCTCAGACGGAATAATAAACGCGCTCGCGCGCTGATGACGCCTCGCGCTCTGGCTTAGTTTTTAATTACTTAATTTCGCGAATGACTCGACTTTTTCGACGAGCCGCTACCCCTGAAGTGGGCTCTTTCGCGTGCGCGCGCGAGCTACAATTACGGTACTTGAGAGAGAGAGAGAGAGAGTCGAGAGCTAGAGAGACAGCGGGACTGAAATTAGCCGCAGATTAGAGAGACGGCGATGCGCGAGCGCGCAAATTAAAGCGAATAAATCCGCGCCGGCGCGAGATAAAGACGCGCTCTCCGCGCTGCTGCTGAGTGAGGGGGGGGGGGGAGGAAAAGAGCCGCGAGCTGCCTGGGAGTTGATGAAAGAGGGATGGAAAATGCGCTCGGGTTGACGCCGGCTGCTTTATGGCTCGTGATGCTAAAGCTCGCCTCTGTGTGCTGGCGAGCGCGGCCGAAACGCGGTAATTGTGCCGGAATGTATTAGCGAAACTGTTTCGCGATATGGAGATGAGGGAGGCGTGGGAAATGAGAGGCCTTTGTCGGGAAGCGAAATGTTATTTGTCGTTATTTTGAGAATTTTTGGGGGCTATGGTTTGTGAGATGCTTTGAGAAATTTTAGGGGCAGAGGTTTTTTAGGAGAAAATATTCGGCTGTTTTGGAGGAAGGAGTGTTGCATTCGTCGTTGGATTTATTTTCTTTATTTAGTAAAAGAAGCACGCCCTCCTTTCTTATTACAGCTGGAAAGGAAGATATTTCGCTGGAACAAGGAGGTCAAACAATCTCCGGAAAAATGATATTTTTTATTAGCTTCCAAAAATGTTTCGCGCAAAAGTTCGGCCGTAAAACTTTTTGAACGAAATAAATGGATTGTGTGACAAATTTGGGATTCGATATCGACTGTCTTGTCCCTAAACTCATAATCTTCGAGTTTTTCGATAAATTCAGAAAAAAAGCCCTTGCTTAACATTGTTATTATACGCAATTTTGCCGGTAAAGTTTCTTAGCGAAAGAGTACTGCTGTAAAACAATTAAGAGCGGTTCTAATTTGATCCTGTACAATCTTCACTAGCTTAATCGTGTAAAATTTTCAACCTTACTTAAGCTTGTCGTAAAGGATTTGGAGTCGGTAGATGCTCTGTAGAGATATGGGTTTGTATACGTGTCTGTACAAGTGCAAGTAGTTATCACGGAAAGCCACAGATAAATAAATTTTGAAACTGAAAGTAACGTTATATTTTCAAAAACTACAATTATTATATTTTAAAATATTTTGTAGTTTTGAATACATTTTTTCATAATATTTTATTACATAAAATTTTCAAAAATAGCACACAACAATTAATGGGGTCTGATATAGTCCTACTTTATCTACATTTCCAAATTATAAAGTTTCTTGACCTTTAAAAATAAGATATTGCTACTTAAGCAAATCCAGGACATAGTTACCTTCCGTGATGATGTACTCTACCTCTATACCAATTTTCAAGTCATTATTGCAAAGCTGCAAGAAATGGCGTTTGAACGAAATTTTTAAATTATATCTCATTCATCTAAAAGTTTTATTCAAATTCCAAAAATTTCGATCAAACGCCATTTTTTTCTACTTTACAATAATGACTTGAAAATTTGTGTAGAGCTAGAGTAGATCATTGCAGAGGGCAACTATGTCCTGGATTTGCTTATATCGCAAAATATTTATTTAATGGTCAAAAAACTGTATAATTTGGAAATGTCGATAAAGTAGTACTATGTTCTCATTTCATTTATAAACGACTACTTCTCAAACTTTACTAATAAATCGATTGTAATGTAAATGAATACAATTTTAATTGTTTTTATTTATCCAAATTCAACTTGTTTTGTTATATTTCGATATTAGCAATATATTTCAATATAAAACCGTTAATTTTCCCAAATTACGACAAAGTACTTAGATTACTTAGCTTACTCAGATATAACGACAAATGTACCAAAATTAAATAATAGAATAATGAAAATAAATAAGAATTCACAAATAATATTTTTTAATTTTCGTTACTTTAAAATACAGTTTAGTATTGTTCATTTAAAATGAATAATGAAAAACGAAGAATAAGTTTAATCGTAATTCAGTTCCAAATCTTTTAGAATAACTCGTACTTACGTTTAATTAACTTCGAGCAAGATAAAAAATATGTATCTTAAAATTTATGACCATGATATTCGTATTTAGTGCAGTAAACAATTAACTTAGTACAAGATTTCAGTTTGTTTCCTTCGATCTCGGGCATACTTTCAAAGACTAAAATGTCTAAATAAGCTTGTTTAAATTATTGTTTCTTAAAAGAATTAGGGTTAAAGATGTCGGTTAGAAAGCACTTTGACTAGATTACAATCTGGAAACTTTTAATAACTTAGCAACATTTTAGAAGTATATTTAAGTGTATAATGCAAGTTTTTGAATCATTTTAGAAATACTATATATATTTTTATTACTTCTGATGAAAGTCCATAAAAAGTGAATTTATTTAGTAAACATAATAGGCTTATCTATAGTCCTATATTAGGATTTGTAATTCATTGGTACAAAATAATAACTCATATTAACATCATACTCCATTTTAAATTTTCCATTCTATTCATATAAAATGCGCTATTCTCGTATACTAGAAATTTTGGAGGATTACATACAGCATAAAAAATATACAACAATAAAATCTACCATTGAATTTCATACTAAAAACAATTTCCATTTTCTAAATACATAATAAAAACGATTCTTGGCCATGTCATCGCAAAACACAATTTATCAGTGGTTGCGTAATTTGGGTTGTTAACAAAATACTTAGACGACAGCGCTATTACCGTAGAATATACGAGATGTTAACAAGACCATTATCTAGTGAAAACCTGCGATACTCCCCTGGCCGCTTCCAGCTCCTTTACAACCCTTTACAACGCACTAACAAACAGCCTCGCGGAACTGTCCTCGCAATCACCTCAACCGCATGAAAAAACGCAAAAAATCTAAAAAAATAAAAAAATTTTGCAAAGTAAAGAAAAAAATTATTGCGCTCTATTTCTTTGATTCCGCGCGAACAAAGCGAACCTCGAAACATCCTATTTCCTCTCTTCATTGTAGAACAAAAACGCCCTCAAAATTCAGAAAGAGAAAAAGATCGCGCGCGCGCGCAGAGGGAGGGAGGGAGAGAGCGAGGGAGGAGGAGAACTTTCGCAAATAGAATCCGGTGTAAAGCATAAAGAGAGAAATGCAGGGCTACGCTTAAAGGGTAGGAAGTCGAAGAAAGAAATATAAAGGGAAAACGGCTGAAATAGAGAAAAAGAGCGAGGTGGAGGGTAGGGAGGGGGGGGGCGACTCGTATACATATATATCCAGAGGAACAAAGGCGTCGGGGTGCCTGGGAGGTCTGCAGTTAGGAAACGCTCGCTTACGGGCGCGAGTTTGTTAAGGAAAGGTCCACCGCACTGTGAATTTCATTAAGCTAGACGGGCGAGAGACGACGACGCGGGGCGGACTTGTAAAATGCCACCACGGTGGGCGCCCGCGCGCCCCCCGCCATTATATGTACAAAGGCCCGAGCAGGCGCGGATTTTACTACTTGTTTATGCCGCCACGTGCTGGTAACCTCTCCGGAAATATTATAGCGCTGTGCCCTATGGTCCACGCCAGTTATGCCCCCGTTCTTCCCTCTGCTTTCTCGGCTTTCCTCTCTCTCTCTCTCTCTTTCTCTTTCTCTTGCTCGCTCTATCTCTTGTCTTTCTACGTGCTCGCAGATGTATAATTTAATTCAGTTTAGTTCTCTGTCTCTCGGCTTTATTTCAGACTCTGTTTTTCGAGTCAATTAGATCTCTGCTCGCTGATTTGAAGGCCTGTTAAGATATTACATTTTTTTATACGCATCTTTTAGTTGAGTCTCAGGATTTCTTATTTTCTTGTCAAATTCAACTGTTTGAAATAAATTTTGGTTAACGTTTTGACAGACCGAGAATGAATGGAAGAACGTTAAACCAAAATTTATGTCAAGACGCAGACATTCCTTTTACATGAAAATTTAATAAACTTGCATGAGAATTTACGTGTTTGGATAAAATTTGCATGAGACATAAATCAATGAAAAATTAATTTTTTTTATTTTAACGTTTCTTTTTTTTAAATCAAATATTCTTTTGTTATAAACGAAAAACAAATTTTAAAAATGTATAAAATAAAGTGGATAAAGTATTGTTCACAAAATACTTCTTAAAGAAAGAAAGGTATTGTAATCTAGAAAAATATGTTATTCTTAAATATTTTAATCTCCTTACAAGTGTGTACTTATTCTTCATTTTAAACCTTAACAAAGAGCACGTAAAGAAAAAGAAGAGAAGCAGTTCAAGAGCGTCAAGTGCTTAGTCGTACTAAACACGCGTCGCTTTGTCTTCTAAACCGCACTTCAAAAGCGTAAAAAGCATCTATTCAAATTATGTTGTATTTTCTTACATACTCTTAATTTTAGTTTAACATTTAAGAATCATGTTATAAGAACCGTAAGGGAGTGTTACTTTGATAATTTTTCAGATATTAAAATAAATATGTGTTTTATAATCTAAAAAATATAAACTATTCCAACATTTTTTCTCTTATAAAAAAGTGAATTTAAAAAACAGAAAAGCTAAAATAATCACCATTTCATTTATAAAATTAATGGACTTTGAAAAATATATTATATGAATTATTTTCAATAAAGTTGTAACGAACAGTAAAAAAGTTCAATTAAATAGTTTTGAAAATATTGCTTACAACGTTTTAATTCCGTTAAAAAAATTCTATAAATTTTTAGTAAAATTAGTAGATAACTTACAAAAAAACGATTCGTCTTGATTTATTGATTTTATTACATTTTTTTATTGTAATCCATAGGGAAATCGAGTTCTGTTATACCAATTAAAAATCGCGCTAATACTCAATCAGCGATTGAAAACATTGCTAACGGTTTAATAATTTGTATGTTCTATTAAAAATAAAATTTTGCAGATTACGCCTTTTTCTAAAAAGCATTAAAAACATCAATCAATATCCGTTAATTTACGTCAAATTTCCGTTAATTTAACAAAAAATATTAAATTTACAGTTAATTCAATAACGAGGAGAACAAAAAACGTTTGACCTTTTAATTTAAGAGAAGAAAGCTATATTAAAACATGTTATCATAAGCTTATAGTAAAAATGTAAAGATATGTAAGGATTTTCTAGAAAATCCTAGAAAATACAATCTAAATGATCTACAGGCGGTAACGTAAACATAACCTCTAACGTAAACATAACCTATGATAGCGCAATATCCCAAAAGTTTCTGTTTTCATAAGCTTTCCTCGTGCAGATACAACTACCTAATTAAGAGAATTAATTACGATAATATACAACAGACTGAACTTACCTCTATGCTAAAGGATAAAGACTTCTTTATCACGAATGCCTTTCGTTTACATTAGTTACTATCTCCGGACTCCGAAACCGTAGCTCTCGAGCAACTAAGCACGTGTCCCCTACATATAGTCTTATTCCCCACTCCCTTTCATTTGCTCCGAATATGTAATTGGTCGTCGTGTTGTAGATCTATACTTGCTACAGGCTTGCGAAAAAACCGCCAAAATTCATATATAACTATGAAGTTTGAATAGATGTTTTTTTAAAAATTATAGGTAATATTTCTGACTATAAATAGAGTTTACTTCTATAAAAAAAAACTTCATTTAAAAGTCACTAATTCAGCAAATTCTCCCCACAAGCACCTCCATCGCATTTTGAAAACACATTTTTTGTTATACGACACGACCAGTGGTCTAGAAATTTGTTCGTACTTCATCCTTACCAAAATGTCCATACTCCGGTAACTCCATTTTTTTATCGTATAAGTTCGAGCACTAGTCCTGGCCGTTTTGCTTCGTCGGCGATTCCGCTTACTCCGCCTCTAGGCTCCTTGGCAGCTCTGCCATTCATCTTTTCCGCCGCTCTCGAACGAAAGCATAAGAAACTCACTGTACTTTAGAATAGTTAGTATGGAAGGTTCATTTGTTTGAACTGGCGATCGGTCCGCATAGATTCAATTTTGAAGTTCAGTCAGAAATTATAAGTAAATGCGCTTATTAAAAATTTTTATTCATAAAATTTTAATTAACGTATTAAATTATTAAATTAAAAGTTTAGATTTTAATCACTATTACCAAAATTGTCAAAATCACAAAAATCATAGTCCAAAAAAATAGTTAAAACTTAAAAAATTGAATATTGAATGCTTATTTATAACAATGGATAGAAAAGCATCATGTGTTCCCTCAATAATAAATAATGAAATAAATTTGTTTTATTTCATGTTTGAAACAGTAAAAGAAAAGATATAAAATGTTTAAACCTGTAATTTTTAGTGGAATCGTTATACTTTTATTTACTGACATGTTCTACACGAAATTTAAAAATTGCTGAAATTTGTTTTATTGTATTCAAGTCAAATAACCTTAGCAACCTAAAATGAATATAAACATCCCCAATTAGCGCAAGAATATTAATTTATACTTTAATATTAATTTAGGTACTTAGAACTGTAAATGAATCTAATTTTTTTAGGTAAAAAAAATAATTCTATACTTAGCTGAAATACAATTGTTTTACAATTACAGATTGTTAATTTTAAAAATCTGGTTCCATATAAATATTATATTAAAATTAAATCAGAATAAAATGATTATATATTGCAAAAATCTTGAAAAGTGAGAGAAGTTTTAATTTAAAAATTAAGCCTAATAACAAAAATACTAATCTTGCACCAAACATAATATTTCGAAATGGGTCTTTTTAAAAAAATGTATTAAAAAAACTACTTTCATTGAGTACATAGAGAAAAGATGTGTGCGCACGGAGAAAAATAAATACTAATTTTGAAAGAACGAAAATAAGACAATAAACTAACTTAAAAACCAAAAAATATGCGACCTCGATACGTTTATATAATGAATTAAACCTTTCATTTTCAAAACAACTACAAATTCTTATTTCGAATGAAAAATTCTTAAAATCCATTTCATTTCAAAATAAGAACCTTATGTAAATCTCAAATATGTACTTCTATAAAAGCAGGATTATGAAAATATTGAATTCTATTTAATAATAAAAAAATACATAAATTGACCTAAAGTATAATAATAGAAACATTTTAATTTTATCAAAAACATTTAACTAAGCAAATCTAATTTATCTAATTTAGATAGAACAGTTTTTAATAGAGAATAGTAAAAATTGAAAGGTATAAAACTTTTCAATTTCTTGGAAATGATAAAACTACATATTGACACATCGACCATCAATGACTCATGCAAATAAAAGTACATACATTATACAAGAAAAGGGTAAAGATGCAAATTATTCTTGCTGTTAAGTTTGCTTCTCAGAATAAGTAAAGTTAATAATCATCCGAGAAAATATCGATTGCAATCTCGTGTTTATTGCCCGCTTCGGCAGTAGCTATTGTTATGATTTTTATAGTAGCCTTTATTGAAAGTGCATACATATTTTTAAATTTGCCGCGATACAAATGGTAGCGACACTTAACGGTAATTCGCGCAAGTTTCTTATTGTTTATGTTAGGTTAGTAAATCTGTCTGTTGGTGGAATTTATAATGTAGTGTAAAGCTTGGAGTTTGCATTACCTTTTCAATCGTTTACTGATAAGAATTTGATTATTACATGAATAATTAATTTAGTTTGTCACAAATAACAAGAAAAATATTAAATAAAAAAATACTAATTATGGTAATTTCTTAAAACCTCAAAAATTAACATAAAAAATAATTTTTTTACGTTGTTATTAAAAAATAAGTTTTTATATTAGTAGTTATGGTGGTAATACAAAAAGAAAATGAACCTAAAAAGCTACTACCTTATTTTCCGAATTTAAAATATACACTGAAAGCAGAGCTTGGTAAATCTAACAAAGTAGCACTTGCTTGAAATATAATTTATTACTCCTAGGAAGTATTTGTTATATCTACAAGGATGGTGTTGTATTGAAAACTATTCGAATTTTGTAGGTTTTAAAAACAAAATTTTTTAACAAAATACACTTTGAGCCTTTACCAATTAATTCGTTAGGTCCTGGATGCCAAAGACAATTGGTAATATAACAATTCGTAATGGTAAATATAACAAATTAATATGTTGTACTTCCCAAGTATTTTTTTCTGTGTGAGAAAATAAATATAGTTTCACGCTATCTTATGCACACTTTTCCTGGTTATAAAGTAATATTATAATTTTAAATTATATAAGTAGTATAATAATATTATAATTTTAAATCATAATAATAATAGACATCCATCTGCTTTGAAACATAAATATAAGAATTGATAAAAAAATAATTGAAAATAATAATTTACTTGTTTCGATTAAAAAAGTATATGTACAAATTATATTTTAAATTTTTAACCAAATGCTACTTTGTTAGATTCACCAAGCATTTTTTGCAGTGTGTGTCAAACAATATTTTTTTATTCCGTGTGCGTAAAATAACATTTTACGCATTTTGCAAAGTGCGCAAATGCTATTTTACACCCATATGAATAAAACAACAACACTGTTCGATACTGGTGCGTAAGGTAATTTTGCTTCGTTCGACTTTTCACCCTCACTTTGTTCGAGCGAAAAACGTTTTACGAGGCGAATAACCACCATGCACTGCACTCATATCAAAATGTACTATAACAACAATATTTCCACTCCAAACAGAAATTTATCAAGAGAAAATTAAAATTACAACAAAATGTGTTTACTTTTATTACTTTTTATTTAGTTTTTCCATATCAGTGATCTGTTCTGTCTGGAGGCCACTGCAATTTCGCCTAATAACGTGTTCGCTGTGCAACGGCTATTAATTGGTTTATGATTTTATTATTCAGTTATTTATTTTCTAGTACAGCTTTTTTTATTACATATGTTGAAACGAAACATCGCATACTATAAATACGCATTTTTATAGTTGATAATAATTTCATAAACTAATAGTCCTGTAGATACGATATTTTAAAATATTCAGAAACATTATCACAAATTAAAAATAAATGTAAATATCTAAAATTAGCACAGCTTCTAGTGACGTTTCAAATTTTTGTTTTTATTCTAATTTATACCGTAATAAAGCAATCGGCACAAACTTCCTTTCGAAGCTACATTTTAATCCATTACTTTTTCAATACCATTCAGATGCCTTATGATTCTTAGCATACTATTAAGTCTGAAACACTAGCGCGCGTTCCCCGATATTATTCCCTTATACCTCGTCTCTTCAATTCCCTTCTTTTCTTTTTATATTTCGCTTCGTCTCGCTGCATCTTTATCTCTTGCTCTCCACCACTATTTTTCCTCTCCTTTTTTCTTTCTCCTTTTGTCCGCCTCCTCACCCCCTACATCTCCGCCTCTTGCTCGCTTCGCTTCAGCTTGAAAATGCGGATTCGATTCGAGTTCCTTTATTGGCGGGCATAAAGAATTATGAGAAGAGCGCGTTAAACTTTTTTAATGTTCAGCGCCCGCGCGGGATCTGCGGAGCCTCGCGAGCTTCAATGTTTGCTCTTATATTCACTTTATGTCGGCGGCGCGATTTATTTGGTATATTTCTTTCGCCGAACGATAGTTCGTCGATATTCGCGGTGTCGGCGACAGCGCAAAATTCCTCCTCCCAAGGGCTTTTTGCTTTATCCAAGATGGGTTGACAATATTTTTTTTATCTTTCCCCGCTGCGCGCGCGCGCGCTACCGCTACGGGAAAATGGACATAATGAAACGTAATATTGTGAGTTTTATATTTAAATATTTAAATTAGCTTCTGCTCATCCCTTTCGTTTGATATCCTGCGGCCAGGAATCGTTTTTCCCTTTTCCATTGGAAACAAATATTATTTTAATAGACAATGCAAGGTTACGTTATTTCTATTTCATTCTGGCGATCGAATTTTTTCAACAATCGAAAGACTAACAAAATATTATATTGCGTTAAAAAATAATTTATTCGTCGTCATTGAATTAATTATTATAAATAAAATTATACTTAATCATGCATAAAAGGTTTTATAAAGAAATTCTATGCTTTGAAATAGCAGAAAAAGTATTCAAAAACATACTTTATTATAGTATTATTGGTCATTTAAATGGAATAAAACCATTAATAAAACAGAAAACTTTTCGTCGCATTATTCAAAATTTATAAAACTGATGAATATTAAAAAACATTATAATGGCTTTGGTAGCGATGATTAAGAAACTTAATTTACAAAAAATTTTAACTCGGCTACTATTAAATAACAAATACATAATTATTACGTTATTGTACTGTATAGAAAAGTATACAATGAATATTAGCAAATAATATATCATCACATACGTAACACTTCGGTAACTTACAAAATTAAATTCTTCTATTTTCATATACTTTAGTGCGTTTAATTATATTTTATTTAACGATAGCTGTTTATATAATTTTATAATTAATAAGTTTTACTTTGTATCTTTAAATTCCTTAATGACGCAAATTAACCTCTTTGATGACTTTTAAACGTGCTATAGTAAAAGACTTTATTTCCTTTTATCCTCGCGTAGCCATGAATCTACCTTAGCTTGTTTCTTAAGTCCTCTCAGAGCCCATCAAAACCTGTTCAGAGCCTTTTCACCCTTTCAAACCAATATTAATTTTACTGTTGCCCAAAGGGGCTGATAGTACTAGAGTATTAGATTTTAATTGAGACTTGTCTTGCTACATATCAGCTGTTAAAAAAATCTTATGTTTTATCAGCACATTTTTATAAGTTGAAAAAATGTCCTAAATAATAATCATTTTATTCTCTCTTATAAATATTCACAATTAATATTAATTTATTATTGTACGTTGTAAAATGTAAAATAAATTCGATTCATAAAAATAATTTTTAATTTCATTTATTTTACTTTGACAAAATTGATAAAATTTCAAATATAGCGCGCTAATTTCTCTAGTGATGTATTACAAAAGAGTCATTTACAAAGAATTTTAAAAAGTGCTGATATTAGAATTCCGATAATAAAAAGGTATTCAAAACAAAAATGTTTTATTAGCCTTAATAGCTCTGTTAGATAATTGTTGCATCGACTTCAAAATAAATTTTCCACCAATAATTTCAAAACTTTATTATTACTATTTTGATTTCATTATATTAATTCTGACAAAAACTTCCATAAAAATATTTATAATTAGCGGAACTTTACAGTGTGCTCTATTATTCATTTACATAATTGAGTACAAAATACAGCTATTGTATTTCGCTTATATAATTGAGAATATTCGTCTCATAAATATTTGAATTTAATGATACCTGTACTTCAAAATATTTCCTTTAAACTTCTTTACATAGTCCTTCTGTGACTAAAACAGTGTTCCCTTCTCTAGGTTTCTCTGAAAGTACTTGAATTATTCCTTAAATTATTATACCCTCTTATGCCACATCTTCTGCTACCCATTAGGAAACACTTCATGGAGCCTGCAGGCTATAAATAAACAACAGCTGTCAGCAATCCAAGTAGTTTCCTACTTAATAGTAGTTAATTTAGTGAATTTCTGTTTTGAAAGAAAAGAAAAACAGTAGTTTTTGTTAATGATGAAACTATTTTTTTACGATACAAAATCTAGAAATCTCTTAAACTTGATAATTTTAAGAAATAATTAAAAATAACATTTTTCCTAAAACTTTCTAAAAGTAAATTTTCGTCGAACAACCTAAGTAATGTATTGCATCAATTAGTATTCATTATGATTTCTTTTGCCACTCAAAGTATGCCTAATCTCGAGCCTAATCTACATACATGAAATGAATCAAAGCTTTTAAATTTATTCTTATTCTTAATTGATAATTCTAATCTATTTATTTCAATCTTTTAAATCTCCTTTTCCAATCTCATTAAAATATCAATGTTCTCAAACCCATAGATCAAAGGGAAAAAACGAATAAAAATTACGTATACGCAATAAGAAGAAAAATAAATAATATAGCCATGAAAAGAATATATTTCCAAGCCAGACGAGTCAACCCCCGTCAAACTTTGAGAAACTAGCCCTCTTCTTTTTCAAATTGAATTTTCCATTTAAGCAAATAATACTCCATTAAAAGCTGAAGAGAACTCGAAAAAAAGCTTAATAAGCCCGGCCGAGTCCCTTGCAGTGCTCGCGCACAAGCAGCTGCGTAAAAAGGAATCGTGCA
Source organism: Eupelmus urozonus (assembly GCA_900480035.1). Lineage (NCBI taxonomy): Eukaryota > Metazoa > Arthropoda > Insecta > Hymenoptera > Eupelmidae > Eupelmus > Eupelmus urozonus. The sequence goes on along the minus strand of UELX01001644.1, from coordinate 3,910 downwards.
CTTTCCACTTTAACAACAAAACAGCGGCGAGAAAAAAGGAGGGAAAAGAGGCGGCTAAAGTAATTTCCCCGACAGCGGCAGCCAACGGCGCTAGCCATCAGCCATATTTTTCGAATGCGCGCGCGCTCTCGCTCGCTGCACAGAGTTGCGCTCTCGTGGAAAAGGAAAAAAAAAATCGATGGAAACGGGGCCGAGATCCGCTCAATGGGCTGCCATGAAGCGAAGACGAGCGGCTCGTAGGTATACAGGCGCGCGCGCGCGAGCTTTTGAAAAGCGCCTGGTAACGAGGTTATATACAAGCGCGTACGCGCGCGCAAAAATACGCGCCTACACTCGAAATTGCGAGAGCGATGCGCGCGTGCATATACCTACGATCAATGCCGTCCGCGCCGTAAATGCCAGCCGTCGTTCTGTTGACACAAATTGATATGAGACGCGCGTTGCAGCGAAGCGCGTACTATCGCCTTCTACCGAAAGCTCGGATTTTTCGTTGCCTACATTGCGAGCCGAGCTTTTTTATCCATCTAACAATTATCCGGGCTCGTTCCGCGAGCTGCTTTAACGCGCTCTGGGAGGAGCGAATTTATGGTTGCGCATAGGTGGCACAAGAAGGAGACAAAGTGAATTTCTCCGAAGACGAGGCGAGCGCGCCGGGACTTTTATGGCCCTTCGCAGTGCGACGTTAAATCATCGATGATAGATCGAGAGCCGATCGATTTCGCATTTTTCAAAGTACCTTAGAGAGGGCTTTTTTCATGGCTTAAATGAGCCGTGAATAAACATAGATTGAAAAGTGCTTCATCCAGCTCGCTGACCTTTTTTGCAATTAGAAGCTTTCATTAATCTTGCTGAAATAAAATTGCTGTATTTAAATATATATAAATATGTATAATTTTATCTTTGTCGCAAATGATTTTTGGATGGGATATCGTATTCTGAAAAATGGGTCGAACGTGCATAACAGAAAGTCATTTTTATTTATGATGTAAACGAATTGGATAACATCGTAATGTATACACTAATTAAAAAGTTGAATATTCTCACTACTGCCTTGTACCTATATCCATTGTGTACGCAACTACCCATTATACTCTGCTATCCTTATAACTTTGAAAGGGGTATATTTTACTTCAGAAATAGTATAACGACTGCATATCTGTATTTGCAGTTTTAAGATTGAATAAATATTAAATAATACTCTAAAAGACATTCATCGTGTTTTGCCACAACATTTATCAAATGTAATATATTTGTGCTTAAGTGAGATCAGTCTTATTAAAAATGCATATGACTAAAAATCGAACTAGTCCATAAAAAGGAAAAGATAGTTGCTTATTGACTACCGTCTTCTAGTAAAGCTCTAACAAGTACAGAATTTCGTACATTTTTATATATTAAAAGGATCGAGTGTCGCCACTCAAAATTTATCTATGACTTTAAAAAAAAATCCCGTACTCTGATGCATTTTTTCAACGGGCACAAAGTTCATTGAAAACCACTTGTTGAATTGAGCTTTATGATGGCTCGTTTTTTGTGGACAGTTTTTCGTTTGTCCAACGGCTTCTTAGAAATCTTTTCCAAATCTAAAAGAAAAAGAAACAATTAGAATGGAATTGGTACCATTTCGTGAAATATGAGTTAAGTCTTTCTTCCTTTTTTGAATTTTGCAGTTGTTTCGAAGCTTTTTCTCATTTTCATCGAAATTAAAGCAAATTTATAAATAATTTTTCTGTATTTAACATCAGCTATTATTCTACGTACAATAAAAAAAATATGAAATTATGACTATTTCGCAAGTTATCAGAAGCGAATGAAATACGAACTCCAGATAGGTATAAAAACAGAGAGTTTGTTTGAGTGCTAAAATAGATAAAAAGAAAGAAGAACAGCGCATTGAATAAAACTCCTAAGTAAATTTATATTGATTTATTCAATTAATACATTTAAAACTAATAACAACATAAACGAGACGTCAAAGTCTACAAGAAAGTACTAGTTATTTATTGAAGATTAGAAACTTTTCAGGATTTAAAAATTTTAATATTTTAATATACTTTTGACACAAAAGGTAAAAGAATCTCCACAGTTTGAGATGAATCGATAGTTTGTTTAGGAGATAAGTTTGAAAAACTAAAATTAAATATAAGAATATAATTATGTTATTAATTATTTATTATAAAGCAAAATCTTTTGGGTATTTTTAATTTTTAATGGAGCGCATTTACTATACAACACTTGGCATAATTTTTAAAATTTAGAAAAAATTAATCGATTTGTTTGAGAAATAATTTAAAAAATTAAAATTAGACAAGGACAGAGAATCCAACGTTCTGTACTTTATTTTAATTTAAAACTTATTCGTATTGATTGTGAGCAAGAAGTAAATATAGTTATTATTCATTGTTGAATGTGTACAATTTTTTCGCTCGCATGCCGCAGGGAACAGTTTCATAGTCGACGGAGAGTAAAAAATTTCGCTTGAATGAGATTCGTTTTTTATATATGTGCTCACGTTAATGCTCTCATTTCCTGCGCTGTAAAAATTTACCGTAATGTTCTTCCTTATAAGTATTTATTACCTACTTTACACCTCTGACAGTTAATTCCTACTAAAGTACAAAAGAACTGCAGGCAAATATCAACAGCAAAACTGTATTCATAAAAGAAACTTTGTAGAAATTTAAATAAAGCAGTAGTTCGTTCTTTACCAAGTTTTTCATACTTTACATTATTGACTTAAAAATTTTATTTATATATCATTATCTAAAGAAATTCAATTTTTAATTTTAGGAGTGATTTAACATGACATAACTAATCCCATCTCTAAACTTTAAAACTGTTTTTTATTATGTTAAATGGTATTAAAATAAACATTGCATTTTTACGAAATTTCGATAAAATAATTTTATGTGGATATATTAGTCTTAAAATGATGATTGATTTAACATGACATAACTAATCCCATCTCTAAACTTTAAAACTGTTTTTTATTATGTTAAATGGTATTAAGTAAAATAAACATTGCATTTTTACGAAATTTCGATAAAATAATTTTATGGATATATTAGTCTTAAAATGATGTAAAAAAGTATTAGTCGATATATTTGCGTAAAAGTTGATGATTTATGAAACTTTTTCCCTTGCTTTGATCGGGCGGAAATAGTCTCATGGGGTAAGTTATATATAAGAATATAAAATTCCTTTGATAAATCAACTTCCATACCCATGTCGAAATATACTATTTAAGTTTAACTACTTTTCTATAACTAAATTAACAAAATTATTTGTAATACAAAAGATTTGTAATACAAAAGTATCAACAAATTATTTAAAACAAAAATTCTTTATTACATTAGGCTTAATAGATTTGTTAAATAATTGTTACATCGTCTTCAAAACAAAAATTTTCCTCTTATAGTGTCAAAAAATTTAAATTTCATTATTTTAGTTCTGATAAAAAACTTCCATACAAATATTTAAAAATGGCAATATTTAGGAATGTATTTTGTTACATATCTATAATAAAGTAGAATATTTAAAAAAAGTTATAAAAAAATACAGGTATTTTTTTAAAAGTTGGAATTTCAAACTTTTATTAAGAGCAAAGTGAACTTACTTTTTTTACGGTCAAAAAAATATTAAATTATTAAATAAATAATTACGTATTATTAATTAGATTTATTAATCTAATTCTAAAATGTAATTTTTTATTTAATAATTTAATATTTTTTTAAAGAACTGTGAGTACCAATATAAAATTTTCTTTTCTGAGCAGTTGTGCTTTGGGGATTGTCTTCGATGATTGCGCATAACTAATTAGGAGACGCCCAGGCCTCCGGATCACGGATTTTGCTCAAACTTTGGGATATGATTCTAGGTAACAAAATATGAAGAAAACCATATTTTAAAC
>UELX01001643.1:13720-40697 GCA_900480035.1 Eupelmus urozonus | reverse complement strand
GATCAAGAAAGAAATTCATTTCTAATACCTCAAAAAATACACGACCTGCGAACGATAACTTCTTTCTACATAATTAAAAATAACTTATCCATCTATTTCGGTCCGTATCAAACATACTCAATTCCCCTTAAAAAAAAAAGACAAAAACAAACAATATAATAGCGATCTCATCCGTTATCTCTCTAGCATAATTTCAACATCTTGAGCTCTGATATTCTCGGGCGATTTGATTGTTCACGAGGCGTGCAGCTAATGCCGCGAGCTATACTCCAGAATTAATAGCTCTGAACTAGTGACACAATCTATTATCGTGAGAAATAATTGAGACTGAAGGCCGTGGCGTGTGTACGCACGGTATTCATAATCAGCCGGAAAACATACTCGTGTGTGTATGCTACGCGGCTTTACGATGTAACTCTAATTTATTACGCGTGGAGCTGATATGTCGGCTGACTTCTGCGTCATAAAGATGTTAGAAGTTGAGAGGCTAAGGCTCTTTTGAATAGTTAAATATGTGTTTCTAAAAATAATGTGGGGAGTTAATAATAAGCATAAGTGTTGCAATTTATTGTTGAATGATGGGGATTATCTTTGAGTTTAATTGTTTTGATCGGATCGAGCGTTTAAAGTGTTTTATAATGTTTACTTATTGGACGTTGATGTGTCGATTGGAGAGTAAAATTATCTGTATAATTTTACATGCTTGCGAAATATGTATATCAACATTTTCTTTTGGTTCAATTCTATTAATCAAATTGATTTGTCAGTCTCATCTACGTATAAATCATACGATTACCCAACCAAACTTCCATACAATACCCACTCTAATGCAATTCTAATTCACAAACATGCCTTTCTCAAACTCTCCAATTCCAGCTTAATTCAAAACCCGAAGAAAAAGCCTATTTTATTCAAACATCAAACCACCTCTCCAGCAACAAAAAAACCACTACCCATATTCAATCCTCCGCGCACCTTCTCCCTTTTTTCCTCTCTTAGGCACACACACCTAAAAAAAAAGCGGCGCGCCGACGATGCAGAACATCGGGGGGAGGCGATTCCCTCTCGTCTGACGCTCGACTGCTAGAATTTCTGCGGTGTCTGTGTAATGGATAGGTATTGTATCCCCGAACTCGCGCGCGCGTTACCTCCTATACGCAAGCTAGAGATATATAAGAGCGAGCTGCATCGTGGACAAAAAGGGTGACGGTTCGATATGTACATTTGGGAGCGGTCGGATGCGGGCCTGGAGTTTTTGTGAGTTTCTAGAGGACGCGGAGCTGTTGCGACAGAGCGTGGAAATTTGGAAAAAGCAGGAACCGTTGGGGAATGGATCGGTTGATTTTTCGACGACGGATTGTGTTAGAGTCGAGCTGGATAAGAGTAAGGTTCGCTCTGTAGAGCCGGCTAAAAGTGCACGAGTATTTTCAAAAAGCTGGGAGCGGCCAGGAATGCTTTCGCCTATTCGAAGTGAAAGCTTACGACTTCAACCCGTCCACCTTTTATCTTAAAAAACGCATAAATCTTTGAAACCTCAATCAACGACCTACAAAAAAAATGCACCAATTCTTCCTCCATCCAAAAAAAATCTCAACCAACCAATCTCTACCTCACCCAAAACAAACCCAACCCCATCACAAAACCATCCCCCATAAAAAAAACCCCATAGACACAGACACACATCCTCAGCTACCGGCGAGCGCCGCGCGAGCGGCAATTAGAGCCGAGAGAGCCCCCGCTTGCGCCTTTTTCATTACACTGTATATATACAGCTCCAGCATCCTGGCGCGCTCGAGCGAAAGTGCATTGAATACATCGAACTGCAGAGCGCACGAGAGAGAGAGAGAGATCGCGTTCTTACGCGCAAGCGGGGGACCGGTTGCGAGTCTGTTACAACACACAGCCGCCGACGACGACGAGAGAAAGAGAGATAGGTCGCCGACCCCTCGCTCTCACAGAGCGCAGCAGCTGTGTGTATGTGACTCTCTGGGCCTCTGTGTGTGTGTACGCGAAAAAGGACGATGTTCTGGGTGTGTTGTGGGGATTCGATAATGTGTAAGCGCGGGGGCGGCTTGGAGGTTGCAATTAAAATTTTGCCGGTAGGATGCGCGTGGGCGTGCGGGATTTTTGAGGATGAGAGATTTATGGGATGAGGCGGGGAGTGGGTGAGGTGGGATTGAGATTGTGGGTTTTTTTTTGGGTGTGGATGGGAGCGTGGGAGGTTGGGTGGTTTGAAAGTTTATAATTTTTGGAGTTGGCTGTTTGGATTGAGGTTTTTAAGTGAGGATTTGGGTTTTAAGTGGATGACCTTGTGAGAAATGTCTTTATTTGTGATAGATGGAGAGATAACTGGTGAAATCTTTACTTTGCAGACGGGCACGACGGCTCTATTTTTTGCCGCGCAAGGTGGCTACATGGACATAGCTGATATCCTCGTTAAAAGCGGTGCTGCGGTCGATTCTTGCAGTATTGTAAGTATTTATTTCTTTATTATTTCTTATTATTAAATACAATTTATAAAAAGTTGTCTCATTAGTGAAAATTCTTTGTGTATTTATTATTTATTCGAAAGATATAAATTTTAATAATAAACATTACCCATTAGCCATTTAATTTCAATAAAAAATATTTTCTCAGTAAATTATATTATTAAGGTAGCTCGAAGCATAAATCATCATTATTGCATTATTTTTCTCTCGCGCACACACGAGATCTTAAAACAACACTGCAGAACGTACATTTCCGTCTTCGGCCTATAAATAATAATGAACTCATAAAGTAAAGTTTACCGTTTACACTCAGCAACCGTTTGCAAAACACCCATTAAATCTTAACAATTAAATCTCCAATTAAACCTAAAAATACTCTCAACGTCCCACCAAAAAAACACCAACACAACCAAACAACCCCAAAACAAACGTTAAAAAAAAAATCCCTAATTGAACAAACTAATCAATTTCCAGGACGGCGGTACACCTCTATTCGTCGCCTGTCAGTGCGGCCATCTGGACGTAGTCGAGGGTCTGATCGCCAAGGGCGCCAACGTCAATGCACACATGAAGGTAGCACACAGCTATATATACATTACAGCACTTCCTTGCACGCGCGCGATATGAGCAAACAGGATTGATAAAAAGGATGAGCCGGCCAAAACGGTGTTACGCGGATGATGCTGGCGTGCTCGAGTGCCGTTAACACTGCTAAAGCCCCTCGAATTCCTCGATGCAAGCGCGATAGCGCGCTATAATTAGAATCACGCGAGAGCACAATGCTGAATTTGTGTATAAGCGAAGGATGGGTATAATCGCGTAACAAATAGGGGGTTTATTTTTTCATTAGCGGACGGTTGGCTGAGCAGGAGATGGACTGTCAGCTGAGTGGCGGTTGAGGGTTTTGGGATGAGGCGGTTAAGATGGAAATGAGGGGTTGTTGTGTTGATGGGAATGTGGTTTTTAAATTTTTTGGGAAAGTTATTGTTTTTTTAATGTGGTTGGAAGAATGGGTTTTTATTTGAGGTACGTTGATTGAATGAGAGTTTCAATCAGATTTAGTGCATTGTAAAGTGAGCTAAATTGAAGAATGAATGATGAATCAGAGCAAAGTAAATTGAATTCATTTTTCAAGTATTAATCATCTTTAAGAATCATTTGTCACCGAGATTATATCCTACAATACAGCATCAAAAAGATAAACGAGCTTTGCGCTAGGAAACGAGAAATTATAAGCTAGGAAATAGTTTCACGCTTAATGGCGTTACTTTAACCGTTCTTGCCATAAACTAATTAATTTTAATAAGAAAATTTACTTAGTATAACCGGCACTAAAGTAATTACAAACCGTTTCGGTCATCGAGCAAGATATTATCGTTTACTTCCGCTACCACGAAGTACCTTTCGGCTCCAATTCAACGCACTTACCGGTGGCACGAAGGGTAATTTCCAATCTCTCTCAGCTATTACCGCTGTTATTTTGCGTTACTCGACGACCTCTTACCTAACAAACACCGCCTCTCTTTCTTCAATAAGCAAAACGCAAATTGCCCGCGTTGCCCAATCAATCGTCAAATCGTACCCTTATCCAACCATACAAAATCACTACCTATTAAACATAAAATAAATCTCACGCAATTTCTCTAATCACTAAATTTCACAGGACGGAGCCACGGCGCTGTTCATCGCCGCGCAAAACGGCCACGTGCGCATCCTGGAGGTGCTGCTGGCCCACGGGGCGCGCGCCGAGGCAGCCCGCACGGACGGCGCGACGCCGCTCTGGATCGCCGCTCAAATGGGCCACGACCACGTCGTCAGGAGGCTCCTCAAAGCCGGCGCCAAAGTCGACTCCAAGAGACACGTGAGTCGCGCTTCGCTTGATTCTCGACGATGGTTTATTTTTAGAAATCGATTTTTCACACGCCAGCTAGATGATTTCACGCCGCCGGGGCCGCTTTTCCGGCGAGTAATTAGAGCGATGTCGAGGAGGTTTCGGATTATCGATTGTCTCGCTCTTTTTCGGGAGGGTGGCTCCGGTAATGAAGTGCTTCTGGTAGCGTGACGTGCAGACGTTTGCTGTCAGTGGGTAATAAGGCCGGCGAGTTTTATTGATTTATGTTTGCAGCGGTTTTGGTAGAGGGTTGATTGTGGATGGCGTTTGTTTATCTGTTTTGGATAAGGGGCTGTCGGTGCTTTTTTCTTTAATTAAAAGATATGGTTTAGTATTTATTTTAATAAATTTTGTTGTTTGTGAGTGCTAAACTTACTTCTCGAAATTTTTAGTAGAATCACGTCTATTCAGGTCATATTTATTTTCGATGCTGAGATCATAGTCTATTTAGTATTTTTTTTTATGCTTTCCTCGGTTCTTGTCGCCGACTAGTTACCTACGTAGATAAAACGTGATAACAAGATTAACAAGAGCTCTTGTTTCTTTTTCAGGATGGCGCAACGCCTCTGTTCAAAGCCGCTCATAAAGGCCACACGGCAGTCATAGGCGAAATACTTAAGTACCGTCCAAATCTTGGAATTCTTCCCGTAAGTGTCGCTTTGTATTTAAATATTTTAAAATCGATGGTCTGACCGACCTCGTGCGTGTTTCTAATTTTGAGTTGATCTTGTGTCTGAATTAAAAATACACTTTTTGGCGCTGACTTATTTACGCACATTTTTAAAACATTCATCGGTTAATTTAAAATGAAGAAAAAAATTAATATACTTTACTAAATCGAGGATGCTAACGGTATAAGTGTTAATTTTGAAATATTTGCTAACATTAAAAGAATTTACATATTCAATTTCTGAAGAGTCCTTTAAATCGAGTGGGAATTCAAAAGAAGCTTTATTGTGTTATTTAGTAAACGTTGTGATCATTAAGAATTTATGAATTCATAATTGAATGTAAAAAAAATGTTTGCTTAATTGAAAAAAAACATCTATTTGTATTAAGATTGATTTGTAATTATAATTCCAGTACTGATAAGTGGACTCGAAATTCCTGCATTAAATAAAACTAATTATACTAACATTAAATCTTTAAAATATCCTTCCATATTTTCCTAACGAGCCAACTCATCGTCTAAATTCACCGAGCTCAAAGACAAAACAAATTTTTCTCGCATAAAGCAACGAGCTCTAAATCCCCCGCCGTCAAAGAGAACCGAGTCAACAGCCCACTTGGTGCGCAACGCGCGTCTCCTTATGAATGTCACGTACAAGTCCCCGGCTTCATTCCTTTTGTTAATAAACCCGCTACGTATACTCACCTCTGCCCATATTTTTAGAACGGAGAAAGTGCTCTTCACGCTGCAGCGCTAATGGGTCACATGACAGTGGCCCGCCAGCTCGTCGGCGCCGGCTCGGATCCGCTCCTCGTCAATCAGGAGGGCCTGACGCCCCTGCAGCTAGCTCTGCGACACTCGCAGCACCAGGTCGCCAACTATCTCAAGGACAAGATCAGGTCGAGGACGACGACCGCCTGCTGAGCTTTGTACGCCTCTTTGGCAACGTTTTTTTTTTTTATTTTCGTATATCGCGCGCAAGGGAGTCTTCGGTTCGAAAGCGTGCTGTATATTGCCTTTGATGAAACAATGCACTTTGCCACTGTACACCGGGCTCGCCAAGTTTGCGAGGATGCTTGAGAGAGGGTCTGGGTTCTGAAAGAGGTCAAGTTCAATGGTAGTGTTGAAATTTTTTTTGTGAATTATTGTCTAATTTCTACCAAATACTCTTACCGTTATTGCGAGAAAGTAGTTTTAGTGGAAGGTGGTCATTTGCAGTAATTGAAAAAGAAGTTTTTTTTAAAGATTCCGCACGCCTCGTATGTCTGTCGCAACTTTATTTGAACTTGACTTAATTTTGGAACAGACGCTCCCATTTCTATTTTAGAAGTGATTTAAAAGCTGTGCTTTCGTTTACATTTCACGGGCCTTTCTTAGGCTGTTAATAGCTTAAAAGAAGATCGTATACTAAATTGCAAATGTTAAAAAGCGTGGAAATGCATAATCGAAGTTAGCGTTGTCCTTTAAACTGCAATTTATAAAAGAAACTTTTTTTACGATGTGCAAAGCATATCTTTTTTGAAAGATTTTCCTACGTAATGTAAATATATATAAAATTGCACGAGTAGATGAGTCCTTGATCTACAGATTCTTATCTTGTAATATACAACAGTTCCTTCTTAGGACAAGCTGTGAAAGAATTAATTAGAAACCTATTGTTATCGTATTAGTAACGTTGTACTAATTGACCAAGTGCAATCTTTGGTAGCTGTTTTAACAAAGATACGTCCATTATATATAAAGCTTATATATACTAATATTTATAAAATCTTGTTGAATTTAATTTATTTATAATCAGCAGTCTATAAAAAAAGGACGAAAAGCGTACGCCAAAATCACTTAAGAGATATGAAAATTCTATAAGACTGACTGATTTGCCTTAGAATGTGTTTCAAATCGTTATCTTTACGGAACCGATAACGAGGCGTACACAAAATCTGTGTTTAGAATTCGGGTTTGATCTGCGAAGTCTTTTGTTTAAAACCTTATTTTTTTCTTGAGCTGAAAAAATGAATTTTTATTTAAAAGTTTAATACTTTATGTTAAAATTATTTATTTTAAGTAGAAAGGTAGAATCCTGTGTGCGTATTAAGTCTTCCCAGTGCGAAACGTATTGTAAATCGAGGAATCTTGTTATTGTTAATTAAAAGAGGAATTAAAAATTATTATATGTGATGGTTTGACGAGGAGTAATAAAATTAAACCAATTGCTGACAAAATTATATTATTACTTTTATTTAACAGTTTTTTTTTCACAAACCATTTTCTAAGTTCTATATTATTATATATATAAAGTTAAAATGCAACATTATTTGCTCTGCAAAATATCACAGACTCTGCTTAAATACTTACATCGGCTTTGACGTCCGATTAAGTAAATAGAGGTGTGCATTTTACTTGTACTCTTTTCTCTTAATTTCTACAATGTATAAACTTCACACAATATATCTGTCAAACATAAAAAAAAAACACAATATAATCAACATAAATTTTCCAATGTAGTCGAATAAATTAAATACAATTATTCGTTACATTCATACGAAATAATAAAGATGACAAAAAGTGGTTTACACCGTTAAAATCTGGATTAATAAATGCCGTAATACATTTACGTAAGCGTAAATCCTCTCGTCCATGCTCTCTCGCGCAAGTCGCATACATCACTGGAATTTAGAGTCTCAAACGTAGGCACTGGTACGTTTTCATTCACTTTTATTTTTTATATACATTTACTCACGTAAGTCAGACATTAATTACAAAAACACCGACTATGTACAAGTAAAGGAGCACCGGGTATGGGTACATTAAGAACAAAAAAGGATTGACAATTTGAACGATAAATATGTAATTTCGCTAAGACGATAAGAAAACTCAGCCGGCCGAAGACACTTAAAGCGTTCGTCCTTGCCGCTCGTCCAGCGCGGCTCTAGCGCAAGTGGCCGCTTCCTTTTCCATTTCAGATGCAAAGCGTATTCGTCGCAAATGAATTGCTTCGCTCTAGACGTAGCTTCGCTCTAGCAAAAGTATGTCAGCCGTTTGAATTCGCCGGTAGCCAAAGCACGGTCAGTATCGCGTACGGCTGCACCGCGCGAAAAAGCTAATCAAATTTCTTTCTCACCTTTCTAGATCATCCGCGTGGAGAATTTAGCGAGGAAATAAAGAAGAAACGAATTCTGGAAGCTAACGCCCCGCGCCGCTCGGTGTCGCGGCCAATAATGATCTACGTATTATCAATAATCAACAGTGCACTGATAAGAAAGATAACTTGCTCGGCTCTTTCGCGCTTCGGCCCACGAGTGCTTACAGTCGACTCGTAGGAGGGCGATAGCGATTTTCATCAAGCCATGACGCGTGACCGTATGCCCGATCTGTGTGCAGTGAGTTCTTGTTCGCGCGGCTATTACCCCTTTATTTAAATCGCTGGGTAAGGAGGATAGAAGCGAAATCGGTGAACGACACGTTTTTTTTTTTTTTGATCGCAGATGCGGAGGAGCAGCCTCTCGCCGAGCAACAGTTTTTTTAGGAATGTACAGATGCAGATGAAACAAAACAAAAGACTACATGAACTTTTGGAGGAAGTACGTAAAGATTATGACTTTGATTAGATTGCATTCGTCGCTCAATATAAAAATAAAAAATTATTGATTCATTCTGTATATAAAAATATATACATATTAAATTTCATTTTTATACTCGCGTCTAAAGTTTTGGACTTTTTATATTTTATAAAAATATGAATCTAAAGCCTCTTCATTATTAATTATATTAATATACATTTTACTTTAGGTATTAAATTTTTTTTTTTTTTTTTCATTTTCAATAAACAATTAATTGTTATAAATATGTATATTTTGTTTGCAATAATTATTATATCATGCATTAACAGGCTCAAGAAACTCGTGGACTAATAGACGTGATGACGGAAAATATCGTTATTGTGAAAAACATACAGAGTGACGTACTCTTGCACACAAATCGAGGTAAATTTTCTAGTTATTTGTGAATTAATTATTGGTTTTTTAAATGCTAATTGATCATGCGTTTACAGAAATTCAAAAAGAATTGGAAACTCGTACGTATACTATTTCTCAATTGGCTCATAGAGTCTACGGTAAATTAAAAGGTAGGTTCGCCAAATTTAATCTCGGGTTTTTTTGTCGGTTCATATTTACAAACAATTTTCTTTGCAAGTGTCTCTTAATTAGACGAGAAAGAAATAAAGTAAATGTATGAAATTTCTTAAATATACAACTCTTTTACAATTATTATTTTACAATATTTAAAAAATACTGACTTTCAAATACCATTAGATTATTAAAAGTATGAAAAATAATTTCTTAGGAATTTACAAAAATATTTGAATGATATTTACAAAGCCAGATATTTTTAGCACTTAAGTTTCATTTAAGTATTTACAAAGATTATTTGCAAATAACAACTCTACAATTTCACACATTCATACTCAAATCTCATCAAACTAAAATAGGACAGAGAAAATTGAGAACCTGTTTCTTTTAAACTTAAGTAACAATCATTAACATTTGTACCTTAAAGATTTTTCCGCACCGCGACTTTCTCTGGACAATCTAGCTATTTTTTTTGGTTTTGGTGTACTACTTATGTCTGGTTCTGAAAAATCAGGTGATGATAAGCTGGCATCATCTGTTGGACTGCCTGAGGAAACTGATATTCCACTGCTTGATGGTCCAGGGTCTGAGCTCTGAGAAGTTTTTGTTTCTCGTGGAGGGCTTATCCACGTTGCTATACCAGGATAAGTTAAAGTAGACAGTCTTCGAAGAACTATTCTTGGTACACTGTTTAGTTGTATATCTTTAATTTTCCTTGGAGTAGTAACACTGGATTTTTGGATAGTTTGATTACTTGGAGTTTTATTAACATCCACATCTTTTGTTTTTAAGAAATCATTCTCATTTTCTTCACTTATATTTTTATCTTCTGATTTATGCTGTTCATCAGAACCACTGGTTTCTGGTTTGTGATGCTGTTCATCAGAATCACTGGTTTCTGGTTTGTTTCCATACATACTGAATAAAAATAATAAAAATTATAACAATTATACATGCAGAATCAAATAAACAAGTAAAAAAATAAAACAATATACAAACAAATCATGCAATAAATAACAAAAAAAAATTTTAGGAAATAAAATTTCAAACAAGAGAAACGCACCTAATATCACGATCAAGTTCTTTTTTCAGTTCCGGATGTTCATCATATATTTCTGCTAGTTGATCTTTATTAAAATCAGACAGGATTTTAAGGAAAAACCTTGAAACATCCAATAACAGAGGCGATTTGAAAGCAGAAAGAAATTCTCTAAGTCTCATCAAAGTTTGTAACATAACAGTAAACTTAAACTTCTTCATTCCTTCTACAATGACATTTAATGCATTGTTTACTGAAGTTTCAATTGCAGCAGCAGCTTCATCTTGACAATCGTCATCTTGTATTTTACTACCAAATGATGGCTGCATGCGATGATTAGCAATTATATAAAGAACATCCTGTAGCACACATGCACCTTCAGTCTGCTTTACATTAATAAATTTGTCACATACTCCTTCTAAAACTTCTGAATTTAATTTTGTCAAAATTTTAAGTTTATTTGGTGGATCGAGATGTTCTAACATAAAATCGTAAATTAATCTTCTTTTTGCTTCATTATCTTGTCCAGGTAATGTTAAAGCTTCCTTTTCACTTTTTCTTAATCTTCTATTATTAAGCTTATGTTTTGTTTGACAATTGTTGTAATGAAATATACTTGGTATAAAAGACTGTGATATTAAGGTTTTATTTTTTGCTAATAATCTTTCTTTGATCAAAAAAATTGTTAATTCCCTTATTGTCTCATCATTGTCAGACAACATTGTCAGAATATGATAAAAAAAAGCTCCTTTTACCTTTATATAATCTTCAAGCAATAGCCGCACAAATATTACAACTATAGTTTCTCTGACCGTAACATTAGAATCTTTCATACATATACACATATCAGATAAATAAGGTTCTACTAAGGCAGTAAATCTGATACAGAGATCAGCTAAAGCTTTTACAGCATTTATTCTTATCGATGCTTCTATTAAAGATTCTGATGTGCTTTTGCTGCGCATCATTTGTCCCAATATTGGCATTACTTGTTCAGCAACTTCTCGATCTCTCATTGCTTGTTGTCCAAGAACAATTACTCCAGCAGCTTTAAATTTTTCTACACATTGAACCGGCACTGGAATGTTATCACAATCTAATAGTATGCTTTGTATAATACTTAAAGTAATTTCAGATACATGTTCTGAACACAAAAATGAAGCATGACCTAATGTAAGCATAGCTTTTAAGTAGAAATTAACTGTTTCTTGATCCATAAGCTCATCCTCTTCCGCCAATTGTTCAATTTGATTTTCTGATAATTTAATCAAGTCAACAGCATGTGAATGCAGTATATTTTCTCCATCAGATGGATGTAAGCGTTTTGTAACTCCACCTAAAATATCTATACACGCAGGAATACATTCAAGACTCATTCGAAACTTACAAAGACATTGAAACAAGTGTCCATAAAGATTCTCTAAGTAATCTTTTCCCAAACTTTGCCAAGTGAGCCTTAGCACTTCTATCTTTAAGGTAGTAACAAAATCATTTCCTTCAAATAATTCTTGATAATTTTCAAAATGTTTTCTCATGTTTGGCAATTTCGTATTTTCTGCCAAAGCTACTAATAGTATCCATATTTCTGTATCATGATTTGTTCCAATGTGTGACTGTATTTTATTAATTACAGAATTGGTAATAACTCCAAATTTAACCCAATTATCACAGACTTTTGATAAATTTTTTCTCATTTTTTCTTCAGTCAATTTATTTAATATCCTCCAAGGTAAATCCTGTACTTCATTGTTTGTTTCTTCAGTGTATGGTATTATTTTATCTAAAACTAAATCTTTTAATGACTCCAAAACTTTTTCTTGAACTTTAGCCTCAACATCATATATTCGTGGCAAAACAGATTTTATATATTCATTTAAAAGATTTTCAAGAAGTGGATTATTTTTAAGAAGACTGGATAATACAGAAATAG
This sequence comes from Eupelmus urozonus, assembly GCA_900480035.1. Lineage (NCBI taxonomy): Eukaryota > Metazoa > Arthropoda > Insecta > Hymenoptera > Eupelmidae > Eupelmus > Eupelmus urozonus. Next base: position 28,551 of record UELX01001643.1, on the reverse strand, counting down.
CATCTCGACGTACAGTTAGTGCAGGATCTCTGCAGTGACAACCTATTGTAGGTGCAACCTTATCTAGAAGTGTAGGAAAGTGTGTTACCAAGTGTTGAAGTGCGTGCATTGTGCTACGCCTTACTAAAGCTCGTTCATCCTGCATCCTTTTTAATAACATAGAATTAAAAGTATTTGGACCAGGTAGAGGATTAGCGTCTGTCGAAAGAGCCTCTAACAGTTCATCAGCCATAGGAAATGGTTTATCTTCTTCATACATATTCAAAAAATCTTCAATGTTTTCATTATTGATGACTGACTCTATTATTGACATTGCTTTACCTCTTACCATGCTAGAAGAATCAATACTACGACTGAGCACAGTACCAATTAATACAATTTTAGCTTTTTTTCTGTCATTAACTTCATCATCCGATATATTGGTAAGTATATCTACCAATAGCTTTCCGATAATTTCTTGAGCAAATATTCTAAAAGGAATTTTGTGATGAAATGAGAATAGAACTAAACTTTGAATGGACTTACGAAAAAGTTTTCCATGACAAATATTTATTAATTTTGCAACAACTCCTGCTTGTTTTTGTCTAGGATCCGATCGTTCTGGACACTTTCCCATTAAGTGTTGTATCAATATTTCCATGCTTAATTCTGCAGAAGATCCATAAGTAGCTAACAAATTCTGTAAAAAATGAATTATTGTGTCCCAAACTACGTGAAGTGCTCTTAATGGTAAATCTAAATAATTCGGACATAGATGAGGTAACAAATGCTTCATGATTAATCGAATATTATCTTCTGGAGCCCCGTGTCTAGGATCACAAAGGTCCTGTAAAGCAACATAAGCATTGTAAGACAAAGATGTTTTAGTAGCACCTTTTCTTTTATTATAAGATTCAATTGAATTTATTTCTGTTTCTATTTTTGTCACTTCTACTAAGGTCATTACTGTTACTTCTAAAGATCTAACTTGATATTTCATGTAAAAAGTCTTTAGCATTGTGATTAAATCAAATAAAATGCTATTCAATCCTTTTATTAAAGTGGTTTTCTCACTGGGTAACAGACTGTCATCTCTATCATTAGCATACAAACTTTCCAAATCAGTTATTTTCTTTCGGACTTCTACTAGATGTTCGCTAAACTTTAATGTCTCGATTGCTCGCTGATACAAGTGCGGATGAAAGACATGAAACGTACTGCTTCCAGGTATACTCAAAAGAGTTAAATACAAACTTGCAGATGATAAACATGCTTGTCTAGAATCTTCATCCGCTCCAGTAGCTTGACCTGTTTTCATAAGATACCCCAAGACAGCGAGCAAACCTCTTATGTTGATATTCATAGCAGTAATTGTTTGCCATGAAGCTTCTGCTCTCTCCTGACTATTCAACTCATCGTCACTTTTATTTTGAGCAATCCATTCTTTGACAGTTTTACAAGTTTCATTTAAAAATATTTCCAAGTCCTCACTCCCCAGAAGAATGGAGTACTCAACTGGGGGCTCAGGAAATGTGATGAATTCTCTGTTCCACACTTCATTGCTCCAACTTTCGTCCAAAGTATCTAATTTGAAATTATCAAATACTTGCAAGGGATCCATGGTTCATCCTTTGTCAAGTCATCTCAGACAAAACATTTTCGTTGCATGTGGACCATGCAACGAGAGAAGAACTGACGACTTACTTTAAGTAAACATAACCTGTTTCGTAAAAAAGATCCGTTGATGATAAACAAACAAGATGGTGATGTCGCTAGTGAAAACGTGAATCTTATATAGTTACATTTTGGTTTTGTCAAGTTTTTTAAGTTGGTATCACTAGAAATTTAAAAATACAAATTATACTTTTTATATATTTGTATTTCAATATTAATTATTATAGAAATTAATTTTGTGTTAATTTTCCCTTGACTATTTAAATAATTTTTTACAAAATATTTTATTATATTAATAATTTTTTCAAATTAAAACGTTATATCTACGTTTTTAAATACAATTTTTTTTTTATTTATATCGTTTTTAAATACAATTTTTTTTCAGACTTAGGAAAAGATGTTGTAAATGCTGACGATATCACATTTAATACTGCTCGAGAAGGTCCAGCTTATGCAAGAATTAAAATCTTACAATACACAACAATGTTCAAAATGTATTCAGAAACAATGCAAGATTATAATGAAAATTTATTAAGATATCACGATAAGTGTTCATCACTACTACATCAACAAAGACGTTTATGTATGAACGCTATACTTTACATTAATGTAAAATGTAAGTTTTTGTTAAAAAAATAATCTGATATTTTTTATTTTTAGTAAGAAGGCAAATAACAAGTGAAGAAATAGAGGATATGCTTGACTCTCAAGAGACAAGTTTATTTGTAGATAACGTAAGTATTATTAAAAATAAAATTTTTGCTTGTTAATAAATATTTTAAATAATTTTTAGATTTTGGTCGAAACTAAATTAGCTCAACAACAGTTATCAGAAATTCAAACGAGACATAATGAATTACAAAAATTAGAAAAATCTATAGTTGAAGTAAGAGATATTTTTCTAGAAATGGCATTTTTGGTTGAGCGACAAGTAAGAATTTAGAAATTAATGATTAATTAAATAATGTTTAATTTTTTAAAATTATAACTGTGTTAAATTTTATAGGGAGAACAATTAAATTGTGTTGAATATTTTGCGAGTAAAGCTACTGACGATATTGATAGTGGACGAGATCGTCTTCTCAAAGCAAATGAAAAAAGAAAAAAACAAAGAATGGTATGCATTAATATTTCTTTTAGTCTTTAATAAGAATTATTTTGTCATAATAATTATTTGTTTCAGAGAAAAATGAAGATTGTTTTAATCTTATGTATTATTCTTTTAATAATTTTTTTACTGATACTTTGTTCATAATAAAATATGCTTTATACAAAAATATTAAAAAGTATGATTCACTTATTAAATTATTTATACTTAATATCTAATTTTCGATTCTTTTATAAAATCTATTTATAAAAAATAAAAATTTTTCCTTAAATAATTTACCTTGTCACTTTGTTCGATAAATACTGAATTAAATAATGTAAAAGGCACATACAAAATTAGTTATATATGATAAGTCATACACTTAAACAAATTAGTTGCAAACGTCTTTCACATAATTTTTGAAAAACATTACAACACCTTTTGCACTTGGTCTAGTTTTATAATCTTCATCTGTACAAGCATAAAATATTTCAAGTACTTTGTCATATTCTGGACCAAGTTCTATTGCAGGTAGAGGAGGACGTGTACCTAAAAATATATTCAAATAAATTTATTTTAAAAGTATAATTTCTTAAAATTTTTACTTACTTTTTAAAATAAAATAAATTTCTAACATATAAAAATGAATAAATAAATTGTTATTTACCGTATTTACTATTATCTGGATCTTTTAAACTCATGAGAAAGCTGTCTTCCATATCTGAGTTTGGATTATGATTTTCATTACTGGTATCTATAGGCATACATTCAAGCATTGAATCATCAGCGGAGGCATCCATGGAGTCATCAAAAACTTCAACATGTGGTGGTGATAATGCTATCATTTCGTACAGTACAAGTCCATAAGCCCATATGTCTGCTTTGTTAGTGATAGGTCCACATTCTATTAAAATACAAAATTATTTTGTCAGAAATTATTGACAACAGATTAAGAAACGTTGAAAAATTAAACTGTTATGCTATTTCTAAAAAATTAAAAACTGTTAGAAGTCAGAAGTATTTACTCTTTTTTATGTTGTGGTTGGAAAAGGAAACCATAAGCTAAGCAAATATTAATATTGAATTAATAAATATAATTTTTAAATAACTTTGATCATTTCTGGAAATAAGAAAGTATATAATTAAAATACTTTATAATTACCATTAATTACTTCTGGAGCATTCCAACATTCAGTACCAGTATAACTATATTCTCCCGTTGATGTATCCATTTCAAGAGCTTTTGTTAAAGGTACAGAAACACCAAAGTCGCAAATTTTAACTATTTTAAAATCTCTTGAAACTAGGACATTGTAACTTTTCATGTCACCGTGAAGTATATAAGCAGTATGGTGCAGGTACTCCAAACCTTTTGCAATTTCATTAGCAATCCTTAATATGCTATTTGCAGAAAATTGCATATCACCTTCTTCAATCTTTTCTTCTATTAAATCTCCTATTAATACCAAATATAAATTTAAATAAACTTGTTTTTAACATTTTGAAAATAGAAAGTATACAGATTTTTTATTAAATTTCCAACCTAAAGAAATGTCCAATTTTTCCATTACAAGACAGGGTTCTCCATTCGCTGCATATGTAAGTGCTCTGAATCCTATAATATTTGGATGTTTCAGCTTTTGAAGAATATCAGCTTCTATTTTGATTCTTGCATTATACTTTGAATCTTTGGTAACATTAGTATTGCGTTTTTTTATTGCCCAAGGTGACCGAGTAAAACCTACTTTAGGAGATCTTTCCAATGTAAACACATTGACACCTAAACAATAAAAATTTAAAGATTTAACAAAAATGTTCGATTTTATAAAAAAAAGAAAAACAATACAAATAAAGTATCAAAACAAATTGAGGAAACACTTACCGCAACCATAACCTATTTGCTTAAGAAAAGGTGAAGCAGGAATTTTTATTGGAGTATTCAGCTCTGGATTATCGGTTATCCTGCTCCTAGTTCTCCTAGTAGTGGGTGTCTTAAAATCTGCCATTTTTTATTTTATTATTTAATAAATATAAGAAAATAACGTACTAGGCACCTCGGGTACCACACACCAACGAATCCATATGCAGCCGTTTTGACTTTTCAAATATACAACCGACGCTGCGGAAAGTGGTGCCAACTACAACCAACTCGTAACATTTAGAACAGTGACGTAATTGTTACGTCACGTTTCATGTTCCTTTCTGTTAAAAATCTTATTTTGAATTTTGATGCTTGCAATTTCGTAAATTTGTCACTTATGAAAATGAATATTTTTATAGCTGTATACATGATAATTTCTGCTAGGAATAAACTAACTAAAATGTAAGAACTAAGAATAACTATATCAATTTTAATAGTAATGAAAAATACTGAAAATTCCATAAAACATGTTTCAATTTTCAGAGATTTTTTATAAATTTTTATAGTTTTCTATAGAATATGTTTTTTCCAGGGCACTTACCTACATATAAGAAAAAAAGTAAATGATTTTTGTTTACACGGAAAAATCATTAATGTGAACGTTTTCTTTTACATGAAATGAAAATATAACCACTTGCAACAACTCTACCAGTAAAATATTTAAAAGAGTTTTGCATAACTTTTTATTAGTTTCAGATAAACTTACATATGATAATTGCATAACAATTTTTTAAAAAATTTGAATTTAGCAGAAAAATATATAGTTTTATATATTTCGTCTATGAATCCATATGACTGCGATAGCAAGGTAAATTCATTTACAAGAAAACAATTATTATTGTAAGTATAACATATTAAATTTAGTAAAAAGATTTGATTATATAAATTTTTCAATTATTACATTATGTCTAACACAAACATATAAAACTTAAAAACTTAAAACATTAAAACTTAAAATAATGATCCTATTAAAAAATAAACTGTAATAATGCAATGAATTTGTTGCCATCGTTTGTCTATGCTTGTTATATACATCGTGTACACGTCTACCTGTTCGCCGGCGTAATGAACCCTCAATATTAGCCTATTGTTTGCTCGCTGAGTGATGCCACCGAAAGAAAACGAGAAATTATCACGTGGCGGATTTATCGCGCTGTACTAAAGAGGATGGATAATTTAATTTTTAAGCGGATAAGAGGACCGACAGCTTGAGAAAAACTTTTTTTGACTGACGACTAAGGCGACATTGATGAACCTATGGCAGAAGTTCAGACACTCACGGCACATCACCCCTCTTGTTTTCTAGGCCTTGAAAAATCTTACTTTCTCACTTTTTTTATTGCCCGCTATTTAAGAGAGTATCAATTTATGTTAGCAAAAGTGCTATTCTTCCGTGTATTTATTTTATAGTTTACTGATTCGTTAGATACTACGTGAGAACAGTAATTAACCTCGATTGATAACTTACTTTAATTTGGAGATAGAAATATCGTTATTCATTATAGTATTTTGTGAATTTAAACTTATGAATTTATTAGTACGAATTTTATTAAATATCTTTTATGAATTTTGTATGGTACAAAAAAAGGTAATTGTAAAAGAATCTTTTTCTAATAAACGAGTTATCTTAAAATATTGGCATGTTTGAATTTATTAAATTTGGCAATCATAGGAATAGTAGGTATACTTTAAAATTTAGTTATAAAAATGAATAACTAAAGCGTAATAAAATTGAATTTCATTTATTTCACTTAATTTCGACTGAATAACGGGAATATTTAGTTTCATATATTCGTATTTTTGCCTAATATAAAGAGGTTCATACACTGATTCACAAAATATACTCAAACAAAACAAACAGTGGATAGATGTGCATTAATATAACAATAAATTGATTTTTATCATTAGAAAATTTTAAGAAAGTGACTATATCTATTACGCATATTAAGTTTTTGTGTTTACTGCATATAATTGACATTTGTTTCATGATTTCATGAAATTCTAAAACCGAGCTTTTAAAGAAATAAATAATGTAAAATCTGTTAATCGAAAGTAAAATATAAATATTTTTTATGAACCTTTTTTTAAAGTGGAAATAAATGAGATACAATTGAATTTTTAAATTATGAATTGATAAAAATCGCTTTGGAACTATTCAAACTGTAACGTACAAAAATGTACAAAGAAATTCAAGATAGTGCGAAAAAGTACAAAAAGTACGAAAATGTACAAAAAAAATATAAAGAACTCAAAGACTCACAAATTCTAAAAAAGAATATTAACATTAATATACATATATAAAACTAAAAAACAGATTAATTTTTAATTAGACAGTTATGAAGGTAACCAAAATTGCAAACATTTGTTGAATACAAAATTTTGATTTAAACAAAATTTTCCAAAGTCTATAGGGTCGAACTCGGGACCTTTCGCACCGGAGGCCGATCCCTTAACTATACATATTTTATTTATTTATTTATCCAGAGTAAAATACAATATAATTACATAGTAATAATCATATACTTTATTACTCTATTACATTAGAGTAATACAGCAGAGGAAATGACTTCCTGTTCGCTGGTATCTGGCGTACTAAAACTAACTAAAACTAAAATTAAAATTAAAACTAAAACGCAACCTATAGTATTGTCTTTGCCAACCTTAAACTCTTAGTAACATGATGCTACCAGAGTAAGTATATATTACAAATTTCATTAAAATATAAAAGTAAAAATAAAATCAATTTTTCCAAATACAACAATTTCATCGCCTGTACCTAACCAAATTGAAAGGACGTTGATTATCATTGACTAGTGTAGGCCCCACTAAGGAAAGAGGATAATTTTCGTCCATCCTCATATTTCTGTTGGACCCTGAGAGCTTGCAGTTGCGTCCGCTGAACGTATCTACAGCGATGACATCGTCTAGAATACCATTGTTGTCCACTTTTATACTTATATGGATCCTGGGTAGGCCGCGCTCTTCTGAATCGATGCCGCTGAGGTTGAAGCGACCAAGCAGTGTATTGTCCTTCGTGAAAACACTCTGACCCTCGTATACCTGGATGGTAACCACCAACTGTTTGTCATAAGATGTCGTATAGGACTGCGTGCGTGCACACGGAAATGGGGTGTTGCGCTTGATAATCGTGCTCATTAAGCCACCGTTAACCTCAATACCCAAAGAGTACTGTGTAACCTCGGTCACTCGAGGGTTTCGTATTAATAATTGACGAGTGCATATGGCACCATAGATCGCAGCACCATAAGCCACTGACTCTCCAGGGACAGTGGCGAACCTTATTCTTTTGTCATAAAAGAAGCTCTGCAGCATCGACCGAATCTTTGGTATGTGAGTTGAATCACCAACGAGGACTACCTCGCTGCCGATTTTATGTTTGTCTATTTTTGCATCGGCAAGTACTATCTCCACAGACTTATGGATAGATTCGAAAAGATCGTGGCAAAGTTCCTCAAAACGGTTCCTGGTGATTGTAGCTCGGAAGTCGATGTTATCTAAAAGTGCACGAAGAGAAACGATAGCCTCCGTTTTAGAAGAGAGGTCACGCTTAGCCTTCTCCGCTGCAGCTTTTAAGCGTCTTAGAGCTTTAGGGTTAGACTTTAGATTCTTTTTATGCCTCCTTTGAAATTCCTTACATAAATAATCAACAAGCCTGGCGTCAAAATCTTCGCCACCAAGGTGCAGATCGCCCGACGTAGCTTTCACCTTGAAAATCCTTCTATTAGCGATGGTAACAATGGACACCTCCAATTTACCGCCGCCAAGATCGATTATGAGGACGTCTTTTACACCTCTCAATTTCTTGTTAAGACCGTAAGATATTGCTACGGCTGTAGACTCGTTTATGAGTCTAAAGAAGTTCAAATTGGCTGCAGCCTCCTTGATGGCCTGGCGTTGCGAGTTGTTAAAGCACGCGGGTACTGCAACAACGTATTTTATTTCAACTTTTTCCATTGAAGGTACGAAGTGTCTGACCAGGTTTTCCAGAATTATCGAAATGATTCTCTCGGGACTGAATTCATGTGTTTCGCCGCAGAATTTAATTTGAATTTTTGGCTGGCCATCGACATTGATGATCTTAAAAGGCCAGTGTTTTATGCCGCTTTGGACTATTGGATCGTCAAACCTGTTAATTGTTTAGAAACTATTGTAAAGTTTAATCGTACATATGAAAACACCTTAAATTATAACACTATCATAAAACTTATTTTTGTTTTTTGAATAGAAAACATTTTGAAAGTATAATGTAATATTATAATTTTATAGATATAAGTTTTCGACGTGAGATCACACTACGTAAGAATTCAGGTAGGATTTTTTACAGTAAAATTTTTAAACCAAAAAATCTTTCAAAAATGACTTAAAACATTAACGTAAAAACTATACTATAATTATGAATACGAACCAATAACACGTACCTGCTAAATCTAACAGAAAATATAAACGAAACAAATCAAACTTAAAATCTAACAAATGCATCTTTGTTTTGTACCCATTTTTACAAAATAAATATGTAATTAAGTTTTTTCTTTTAAATTTGTTAAATATCTGAAATAAATGAATACAAATTAATATAAACTATGTACTACCTTCTGCCGATGAGCCTCTTCATGTTGAATATTGTGTTCGCCGGATTCGATTCGATGTTGTTCTTTGCAAAATCGCCGATGAGCACCTGCGTGTCTGTGAACGCAACATAGCTAGGTGTCATGTTTTTGCCGAAATTCTTAACCGATCCCTCCTTCCAATATGAAATACCGCTGCTGCTGGTGCCCAAATCGATTCCGATAACTTTTTCTGCTTTTTCTGTCATTATGAGATTCAAAAGAGAAACCTCACAATCAACTTTATGTAAATGTTAAAACTACTTCGTAAACGGTTGTGTGATTGCTTTAAATGCTTATACTGGATAGCTAGCTATAACGTGTGTCTCGTTTGTCTATATTCCCTCCCACCTTGCTCTTAGGCGTGCGAGTGTTTCAGAGGAACCGTTAAAATCACTTGATCAAGTGAGCGTATTATAATATAGCGAATAAGGCGCAGGGATTAACCGAAATATTTGAATATTGATTATTATTAAGAAAAATATTACAAAAATTTAAAAGAATCCATAGAATATGTTTATAAATTATAAGAAATATTTGATGGGTATATATTATAGTTTGTAACGAAATCATATCTTTATTCTTAGTTATATAAATATATGACTATTAAAAATAAAACAAATTGTATCTATATATTTATCGCTATTATAAATATTGAAAATGTAACAGAAAAAGGTACAGATTTTTATGATGAATTTTATTAATTTCTTTTTTTAATTTTTATAAAATGTTGTTAAGAACGAATATAATTACATAAAATCTTTGCGCTAGCTATATTTGTAACATTGTACCATACGCTTCTGCTTATAGCTGAATATTCAAGTAAATTGATGTAAATATCAAAATATAAATTATAACATTGTATTATTGAAGTAAAATTAATTTCTGTTTTATAATTTTAGTATCTGTTTCTACTTTCTGACGCAGGGGTGATTGAATTGGTGCTTGAATCGGGATAGTCTACAATACTTGTACTAGTCTACAATATAGTCTACTAACAGTCCAAGCTATTAATTTAATTCTTTTAATATTAATGAATAATATAATACTTAAAAAAACATATTTGTAAGATTAAAATTTACACTAATAGCTAAAAATTGATCGGATGGTGATCGAGAATGCACAATAATTTAAGTTTAACATTAATTAATCGTTTTTTAGTGCATCTTAATTGACGGTTTTTGAGGGACTAGTTATCGGAAGAGAATTGAAGAAATTTTTTTTTAAGTAATGATACTACTTATAATAAAATATCCAAGAAGAACCAAGATTGGAGAACTATTTCTCTAATTTTCCTAATTTTCAAGAATGGTTAGAAGCATATAAAGAAATACTTTTATTAAATTTTTGTTACTTGGAAGGAAAAAAATGCGAAATTTTTTAAAGGTAATCTTTAAAATTTTCATTTAATTTTATATAAAAAATGGAATGTTTTATTTATTATCTTAAATAAATCACAATCAAGATCCACTGTCAAAACATTGGCTTGACAATCAGTCTTTTTTACTCGGTCTCGCTGTCTTCTCTGTTTTGCTGTCGATCTGGGACTTCTTGTCCGACTGTGCGAGCTTATTGCTGAGACCACTAGCCGTATCCCTAGCGGTGACGTCCAGGATTCCATCGACATCCACAAGAAAGGTGACCTCGATCTTAGGATGACCCCGTGGTGCTGGAGCGATGCCGCTAAGCTCGAAGCGGCCAATCAAGTTGTTGTCTTTCGTGAAAGCACTCTCACCCTCATACACCTGAATGATAACAGCCGTCTGATTGTCAAAAGGCGTAGTGAAGGTCTGCGTCTTTCTACACGGTAGGATATAGTTGCGCTCGATTATCTTGCTCATTAAACCACCCTGAGCCTCGGTTTCTGTAGATTGATGTGCAACGTCGAGCTGAAGAGGGTATTTCTGGATTGATCCCACACCTGGCTGAGCCTGAGCACCGGCAATCTCGATACCCAAAGAGAGTGGTGCTACATCGGTCAGTCGAATTTTCTGAAGGGTTAAGCTGTTATTACTCTCGTCTGTGAGGACGGCCGCGTAGACGGCCGCGCCGTAAGCCACAGCCTCTTCGGAATTAATGAAGTGGTTCAGATGCTTACCATAGCCTTGCAGCATAGACTGGATCTTAGGCATGTGACCTGAACCGCCAACGAGGACTACATCATCGATTGAATGTTTGTTTAATTTCGCGTCAACAAATGTCTGCTCTACGCACTTTTCGATTGATCTGAACAGATCAGCGCAGAGCTCCTCGAATAAATCTCTGGAGACTATGGTGCGAAAATTAGTGCTTTCTAAGAGTCCATCTATCTCAATAGGAGCTATTGGGCTGGTAGACAGAGTACATTTGGCTTTTTCTGCTGCGGTATTTAAGTGTCTCAAGACTGAAGGATTTAACTTGAGTTTCTTTTTATATTTACTCTCGAACTCCTGGCGCAAATAGGTAACTAATCTGGAATCGAAATCTTTGCCACCAAGGTGAGTGTCACCCGCTGTGGCTTTTGTTTCGAAGTACAAACCTTTGTCGATGGTAAGGATGGATACGTCCAATTTGCCACTGCCAAGATCGAATATCAGAACATTTTTCTTCTCGTTTAAATTCCTGTTGAAGCCGTAAGCTAGTGCCGCGGCCATAGGCTCGTTTATGGTTCTAAGAACATTGAGACCTGCTGACGTCGCGGCCTTTTTGGTGGCTAGCCGTTGTTGATTGTTAAAGTACGCAGGTACTGCGATAACTGCGTCTTTTACTTCCTGTTTCAAAAAAGCCTCAGCTGTTTCCTTCAGCTTCGTCAGGACCATCGAGCTGATTTCCTCTGGACTGTACCTCGCCGTCTCACTACGGAATTTGACCTGAATTTTCGGCTTTCCACCATCGTTAACGACTTTGAAAGGCCAATGTTTTATGTCGCTATAAATTTTTGGATCGTCAATCCTGTAAAGAAAAGAATATTTAGTATTTTAAAATTTGATTGTATTCGTAGCTGCTAAATAATTTACGAAATTCAAAGATTATAAAACACTGTAAAATCGAAATCATACATAATTTATTATACTTATTAGAAATCATATTAATTTATTATACTAATTAATAGAAAAAGCCAGTGTAAAAAACCATAAAAATTGTAGCAAATTATAAGAAATGTTTTAAACTGATATAATAAATTAAATTAAAAAAGGTGCAATTTTTTATAGATATCTTTGATGCTATTTAGTGTAAAAAATGTGATTTCATTCTCGCGCGTACTTTTAAATAGATTCTTTTTGGAAAATCCATTTAAAGTTTTGTTTTGTTTGTACCCATTAAGTTTGTAATAATTTTAAATAGTTTAATAATGTCAGACTACTCGTTCCAATTTAAACTTTTTTATATCAGGAATCATGATTTTTCGGATACCCGCTTACCTTTAGATTCATTAGGTCGGAATTTAAAATTCTTTAGGCATTTATATTTAAAATAGTATTGTATTTTACTTTTATACCTTATTATTACTAATCATAATTAGTCATTTGTTTATAATCGTAATTCTATATATTGTTATTAATAAACGTAATTGTAATAGTATATATAGTTTATTAAAAATCTAAGTCGTTTAAGAATAATCTTGCAAAACATTAAAATTGTGCAGCACTGCATGCAAATTACCTTCATAACAAATAAGTATTTACTTTTATAAAAATTTTGTATATTTCGTTTGATTTCATAATTTAAAGTATGCCGAACACTAAAAATGAATAAATAAATAAATACACCTTTCTACCTTCTGCCGATGAGCCTCTTGGTGTCGAAAACCGTGTTCGCAGGGTTCATCGCGATCTGATTTTTGGCAGCGTCGCCAATTAGACACTCCGTATTCGTGAAGGCAACGTAGCTGGGTGTCATTCTGTTACACTTGTCGTTGGCGATAATTTTTACCGTTCCCTGCCTCCAGACTCCGACGCAGGAGTAGCTGGTGCCCAAGTCGATGCCAATAGCTGCTGCCATTATAAAATCTTTGTTTTGCTACTATTAGCCGCTTTCTGGTTGCTCATATGATTGCTTATTCACGTATACTAGAGCGCTTAGCTGATCGCTCGCTTTATTTACACGCAATCCCACGGTACTCGTATATTAATTATCAGACTGTATAGGATTATTACAACTTTTAACGTAGAATATGCGGTCCTATAATGACGTATGAAATCAACGCAGAAAGAATGCATCATTTTACTGTAATTTTGTATTAAACATGATATACTCTCTAAAAGTTAATTATAGAGTAAATCTATGTAAAAATTTACTCCTAAGCAAAATTTGTTCTTTATAAGGATTATATTTTAATGAATTTTGTTAAACCAGGAAATTACATTTCAGAAAGTATATCACAAAATTTTCATTTGCATAAGTGAACGCAGGTAAAAGCATAAGAACAAATAGTTTAAAAATAAAATAAACTGGATTTTTAGAAAAAATAATTATATTTATCAATTAAAATCATATGAGCTGTTTAATAAATAATTATTAAATAAATATTTACAATTAATAAAAAAATGTTTAAATTCAATAAAAATGAATTTTATTATTTTACATCTGTTCTTAAGAAATTGTAAGAAGTGTCAAAAATTTGTAAGAAAATAAATGTAAAAAAATGTACAAAAAAACAATGTTTTGTTTTTTAGAATTATATTTTTATTAAGAAACATACAAAGTTTAGAACAAAGTCGATTTTTACAAATTAAATGTTTATTAAAGTTTACAAATACATTAATACTCATTTACATTTTAATTAAATGTATTATGTAATTTGAAATTATAATGTTTTAAGTAGCTTAACTCTATAATCTTTAAACATATTTTCAGTTAACTACTTTTGCTTAATTATTATTGTAAGGAAAAGAAATAAAAAATCTTATAAGGTATATTTTGTAAAACTGTAAAAAATGGACTGTTTTTCTTATTCCTAGATATAACACGATCCGTCGTTTTATCACTCGCCTATAATACAATCAGTTTGTTAATTCGCGTTTGAACTTGGTTTTATTGGACAAATGGGACTGTTGTCTATCCAGTGGTTGATCCCATTGTTGCAACTCATTTGAAACTCTTTATCCGACTGCGTAAGCTTATTACGGCGACCGCTGGCCGTATCCACAGCAGTGACGTCCAAGATACCATCGACGCCAATATCGAAGGTGACATCGATCTTGGGTACGTCACGCGGTGCCGGAGCGATGCCGCTGAGCTCGAAGCAACCAAGCAAGTTGTTGTCCTTGGCCATGGCGCGCTCACCCTCGTACACCTGGATGGTAACAGCCATCTGGTTGTCGACGTACGTGGTGAAGGTCTGTGTCTCTTTACACGGTAGCAGATAATTGCGCTTGATGATGTTGGTCATTACGCCGCCTTTGGTTTCAATACCCAGGGAGAGGGGTGCGACGTCGATCAGCAGAACATCATGAAGGGTAGAATTCTCATCACCCTTTTCAGATAGAATGGCAGCTTGAACCGCCGCGCCATAAGCCACAGCCTCGTCGGGGTTGATGGAGAGGTTCAACGGCTTGCCGCAGAA